>JANHAO010026437.1:0-11087 GCA_026873985.1 Saraca asoca | reverse complement strand
ATTTTGGCACCGTCTGTGGGGATCCCACTTGTTCTAGTTGATTCCCCATTCCCATGGCTAAAGGAAGAGTTACCAGGGCCTCTAGCGCACGGTGCCAAACACCCAATGGCCATGTTTCGGTGGCAAGTTCATCCACCGCCCCTGTTGCAAGAGCAGTTGCTGACTGCCCTCAGTTTGATCTGGTGCAACCAGTCCTTATTGCCAATGACACCGAAGGGTCTCAAGCTTGGCTTCAGCGCCAAGAAAAACTCAAGTACATGATGGGTGAACTAACTAAAACGGTCTCGCTGCTGGTTTAGGCGCAGGCCCATAATGTGTGTGTGCAAACCAAACCCATTATCCCCGAAGTAGAGCGCTCCGGTGAAATGAACCAGGGGCAGGAACTGCATGGTCACCTATGCAACCAACATGATGGAGCAAACCGCCAGACCCTTGGTCGAGAGTCGGGGGGCTTAGGGACCTTGGTGGAAGATTTCCTTCGGATAGTCAGGCACTTGAAGGACTCCCCTCGGGCCCGAAACAACCAAGAGCATCTTGAGGAGCAAACCTCCTTTTTTGGGGAGATCATGAGAAAGGCACTGCTGTATAAGCTAAAGGTCCCTGTTATTCCATTATATGATAGGGAGACAGACCCATGCATCCATCTAGACTCATTCAATATCCAGATGGACCTTTAGGCTTGTAATCCTTTAGTCAAGTGTCGTGTTTTCCCTGCTACTTTAGGAGAAATGCCCCCTGCGTGGTTCAAGAGCCTCCCAGCTCATAGTATTGGCAGTTAGGGAGAGTGTCAATAAAAGTTTGTGAACCAGTATCAGGTGCTGAAAAGGCAGCTTGCGCCCTCGTGCCATCTTGCTATCATCTTCCAGGGCAGGCAGGAGGCACTAAAGGATTATCTTACTCGCTTTAGGTGCGAGGCCAAAAATGTTGAAAAGACCTCGGATGAAGCCATTCTGACCGCCATCTCCGCGGGACTCCACAGGGATGAGAAATTGTTTAAAAGCCTGTACAAATACCCAGTGAGCACCCTAGGAGAGTTTTACGAGCGGGCCACGAAGTAAGTCGGATGGGACGAAAACCTTGGCCTGCAGAGCCCCGAGGCAGGAAACTCAGTGTCGAGCAAGAAAAAAGGCAACCGTGAAGGCGGGAACATTAACCCCGAGCATCAATCTACGAAGAAAGGGAAGAGTGAGGGACCCTCGTTCCAGGCCCGGCACCACATTTACAGCATTTTGTCAAATGCTCAAGACAAAATTTTCGTGATAGAGAGGAACCAGGAAGATTTCGGACAGCCTCTACCCTTAAGAACGCCTAGCAAATCCAGGATTAATCGAGGAAAGTTCTGCGCGTACCATAACGAGTTCAGGCATGTCACCTCGAAGTGCTGGGCACTACGAGACGTTATTGAAGATCTCATTAAGATGGGATGTCTGCACGACTACGTCTTGCGGCCTTTCAAACAACAGCACGAATCCCAGCACCGCAGGGATGAGCGAGAGCGATCCCCTACTATCAGGACTATCTTTTAACTTCTATGAATTCTGTTAAGTTGTAATAATGCCTAAATTTGTGAACTAATATAAGAACTCTTTTTGATCAGATAATGCGCGTCACTTACGCGATGGCAACTTGTCACAAGCCTCATGAAAGGCAAAGGCAGGAGCACTCTGATTTATTACTTAACATCTTCCCGGAACATAATCCGGAGAGGAATTGACAATTACTCACCTAGCCAGTTGAGCTGCAGGCTTGCTGACTAGCCGGCGTAGCTGTGTGCTCGCTGAGGTGTGGAGACGCTTTAAAATAAAACTTAATAAAGTTCACCTAGTCAGTTGAGCTGCGGGCTTGCTGACTAGCTGGCAAATCAGACGTGCTCGTTAGGGCATGGAGACACTGTGAATTAAACTCAACCGTCCAATTGAGTTGCAGGCTTGCTGAAGGGCCAGCATGGCAGACGTGCTCGCTGAGGCGTGGAGATGCTTAAAAACATCTCACTAGCCAAGTCTTGCGCTCACTGAGGTGTAGAGGACGCTGTAAAATACACCTCTTGGGCATAAGATCGCCCCGACCACAAGATCGGTCACCCCTAGCGTAGAGGACACTGTACAATATACCTCTTGGGCATAAGATCGCCCCAGCCATAAGATCGGCCATAAAGTCACAGCTCTCATGCGCACTATTGAGCACAAGATCGCTCACCCTTTTTTAAAAAAAAAAAAAAATTCGTAGCTCTCATGCAATTAAAATAAAGTCGTAGCTTTCATGCGCACTGATCTTATTAAGATCACTTAGTGGAAGGTCACAGCTCACTTGTGGCCGGAAACGTTCATGCTTGAACTCTATTTTGCAGGTATACGCAAGTCAATCAAAACAAGTGTGAAGTGGAAAAAAAGCAATTTTATTCATTAAAAGACCTCTGCGAGGCACGGTTACATCAGAAAGCTCCAAATACAAAATAAGGCAATATACATCAGAAAACCCTAAAGCACGAGGCTAGTTAAGAAGTAGAAGAAGCCCTCGAAAAAAAAAGAGGGAAGAAAGAGAAGAAGGAGGTCGGCCGTGGATGGCCATGTTTTGAAGGCAGCACACCAATATTTTTCCTTCAAATGCATAATCAGCGACGGTGCTGCACCTCATAAACTCTCGACCACCTGCACCTCCTAAAAGAAACCTCACCAAGACCTCTCAGGAGCACAGTCGGCCAAGAAACCGCTTCACGGCGGAGCCAGAGGGACGTAATCCGGCATATATATAAGATTTTACCATGTCATTGGGAGAACCGACTCTTCCAAGCCACATATACAGCAGACCATACACACCTCAGTTGGGGACCGAAATTTCGAAGGTGATTTGTCAGGATAATCCATGATTTGTTGAGAGATAAAGGAGAAGGGACCTCCTCTTTAAATAGAGTTGGGGGCAAGCCATTGACACGTCCAGATTCATCCCTCCTCAACTACCCAAATTAATAGCCTTGGGAAAGGGCTCAAGTTTCGCTTCGGAAACAGCAAAGACATGGGGAAGTGAAAGGACAATTCTAGAAACAATGCGTTCAATAAAAATCAAGGGGTTCTGAACTCCCAGCCTGCTGTGCGAACTGAGAGTTGGGGGGCATGTGTTGTATACTGAAAAATGCAGCTCCCCGAGTACGAGCCCCTGGAGATAATGAAGGTGAATCCTCACGAGAAAGTCTCAAGGTACCTTATCGTAAACAACAGCGACAATGGTAGTCACAAGCGCTCGCTCGATCATGATTCGAGGGATCATCCTCTGACGATGGCATGACTCGGCAAGCAATGGATTCGAGGACCAATCCCCGCGACCGCTATACTCACGCTCGTCCCCCAGCGACTCTCACGAATACTCTGAAACTGTGAAACCCTTGCTTGGGACGACAAAGCATCTTGCCCAACATGGGTGAATGGTCCTGAAGCCTACGGCCACCCTAAAAGATCCGTCTTTACAACCTATACGTTGCCAACGGTCGGATTAGAGTCTTTTCACCGTCTATGCTTATTTATTTGATGTAACACAATTGTAGCTTGAATTAATGAGCCCATCCTCCCTCTATAAATAGGATGTCATTGTTAGCAAGAGGGGGGGCCAGAAAAATGATTCTGAACTATCATAATAGAAAACTCTCTCTACTGTGGACGTAGGGTCCAGTGATCTTAGATTTAGCCGAACCACGTAAAAACCTTCTGTCTGCTCCTCTATTCCTTCTTTCGCTTACCCAGTTGATCAATCTGGCATGCACACTAATCTAGAACAGGCTAGGGATCCCGAAGAATCCCCCATTGACTATAGTTTGGAGTGTTAACTGAAATCCAACATCAACACTAACAATGGTATCAGAGCCATTGCTAGCTTATTTTCATCTATATGTGTTGTATGTGTTTTTTTTTTGCATGTTTTATGCACTTTTTATGATTAATTTACATGTACAATACATTGGGATATATCACATACAACATACACATAAAAAAAATTGAAAGTTTATGTTTCTTACATGATATAATAATATTTGATGTTATTATTGATGATTTTTTTTTGATATTTTATATATTAGTTTGTATTTTATATCTTTGCTTGGAATTAATTTTCAAATGGCCCATATATTTCTTAAATGGAAAATAAACATTTTTTTGTTCATTTGTAGAAAAATATTTTTTTTTCTAGATTGATAATTTTTATTTCAATTTATACATGATTTACATATTATATTTATTTGAAATTAGTTTTCAAATATTTCATTTATATGTTAAATGAAAACTATTATTTTTGTTTGTTTCTAGAAAATTTCCTTTTTCTAGATAGATGCATCTTAAGGTGATATGTTCATTAATATGCATGCCATAACCTTCATTCAAATTAGTTTTTCAATAATTTTATTCATTTATTTGTTAAATGAATTTTTTTATTTTTCTAGAAAATACGTTTTTACTATTTATATGCATATCTGTCAATTGATATATTTTAATATCTACTTGAAATTTATTTTTAAATGTTTCATTTACTTTTAAATAAAATTTTATTTTAGAAAAATATTTTTGTCAAAAGACTTTGTTTATGGAATATGAGTATTTTATGATGTGCTCATTATTTACACATTTTTTATATGCTTTTAAATGTTTGTTTTATTTATTTTTCTATGTGATTAAAGAATGAATTTTTTTAATCTTTGTGATGAATGTAAGTTTCAAAAGCATTAATATTTTCTTAAATGTTCATGTTGCTTGATGTATAGATATTTCAAAATAATATCATATATATAGAGAAGGTTCATCATCCCTCTTTAATTATGATGTACGTTGATGTAATAGGAATATTCAATCTTGTAATTATTTTTTATGGGTTGTTTTTTATTTTTGGATGCTTTGTAAAGAGATATGTGTTCGCACCAATTCTCTATATATATTTAATTATTTTGTTAAAGGTAACAAACTATCAATAGAATCCTTTAGACGGATTCAAATATGTAATATATAAAATGAAGTGAATATGTGAGACTAAAGTCCCGTGTGTTGGTAATTTAATTAAAAGTTTAGTTTTCTTTTATATTATTAGAGATGATTATTAGCCTAATGAAATTTTTGATCTACTAATATATGAGAAAATTAGAACATTTAATTAAATTATATAGTAAGATATACATGCATTAATTGAACCATATGTAATGCTATATGAAGTGATTCCCATTAGTATAAATCTCTTACTTGGAAAGAGGAATAGAAGTAATTTAATATCTGGTGTAGCAAAGTCCAGTACTTTTTGCATGAGCAATGGTTACTTAATCAATTAATTAGTGATATCTCTTAATGTGAAGTTAGGAATATGGCCTTACATAGCGATTAACAATAGCTTGTGATGCTTGATTCGAAAGGGATAAAAGTGTGTGATTTATATGTAAAGCTTTTTACTCAATATCTTCATTAGGAAGTTTGACATACTACCTAATTTTTATAAAAAGATGTGCAATTAATTGAGATTGAAATATGAGAGATTTTTTACTATTAGGCTTTGTACCTTGACCTAGTGATTCAATTGTGATGAATCCAATAAATTTCATGGCTAGTTACTTTTGGGTAATTTTTGCCATAATTAAAGATAAACAAGTAGCTAATTATAATCTCATAAATGATCATAACCCTAATTAAATCCCATTATCACATTCTATTTTGGGACTAGTGAGATTAGTTTTCACTCACAACTTAGTGATTTATAGGTAGCACAAGTTTTGCAACATAGAATATGTAGGCCTCAAAGTTAGAAATGGCAAGAGGGAATAATTTTAGACCTTGAGTTGGATGGACATCTAAGTGTTATAAGGGGCAAGCGTGTCCTAAAGGTAAAATCAAAGTTTAAATGCTTTAATTAAGGAAAAAGAGTTATTTTGCAAAGGATTGTCCTAACCAAAGAAATATTTATCCTTCAATACCCTTATTATCTGATAATTTAGTGTATTCAAATGTCTTTATGGCTCATTCTCTCCTTGGTTGGATTTTACAAACATGAGTGACAAAATATGTGACCTAAATTGTGTAGGATTTATAGGTTACCATTGAATGTCATGGCAAACACTTTGTAACTATAGGAAAAGATCATAAATAGAGGTTTTATATATTGGAACCTACCAATTTACTAAGTGTGATAGATGCCATTTATATTTTATGATATGCTTCATACAATCATTATTTAACTTAATCTATTTTTGTTATAACTTTGATAAAATTTAAATGTTTCAAGAATAAATAATTTATTTGTTTATATTTATAATGTTCTATAATCATGGCTTCTTGCAATATAATTTGATCATGTTAGATATGATTTTGAATTTAGACAACATCTTTTGTATTGTATCTTTCTTTTTTTTCTTTTTTTCCTCTATTGATGTTCATTTAAATGTATTAAATGTTATTCTTGTTTAGGACATGTTGGACAAGATAGAATATCCAAATTAACTAGAGATGGGTTATTAGGTGCTCTTGCTAAAATAAAGCTTTCAACATGTGAGTCATGCCTTGTTGGAAAAGCAAGTGGAAAGCTTTTTGGAAAGGCTAATTGGGCCTCACATCCTATGAAAATTGATTCATTCAGATATATTTGATATAATGAATATAAGGGCATGTCATGGTACATCATATTTCATTATAAATGATAACTCTAGGTATTGTGTAATCTTTCTATTATCACATCACTTTGAAGCTTTGAATTATTTCTAACACTTCATAGTAGGGATTAAGAATCAGAAAGAAAGGAGCATTAAGGCTCTTCAAATGAACTGAGGATGAGAAGACTTATTTGATTGGTTCAGAAAGTTCTATGAAAAGAAAGGGATACGTAGGCAATTAAGAATACGTAGTACACCATAACAAAATGGTGTTATAGAGAGAAGGAATTGTACTTTGTTAGACATGGTTAGGTTTGTAATGGCACAAGCAAAGCCCCCTAATAAGTTTCTAGGTGGATGCTCTACTGACTGTGACATGTGTCCTAAACCATGTAACTTTAAAATCAATCTTCAACACTATATATGAGTTATGGAATGCAAAGCCTAATTTGGAAGGCTTATGCCTATTGGTGCTATCAGATGTTGTTCATAATATATCTCATAATTTAGCAAAGTTATGCCCTAGAGCCAACAAGTATGTCTTTATTAGATATTCTGAACACTTTAAAGGATATATTTTGTACAGTGAACATCCTGATGGTAAAATGACAGAGATCAAATCCCAAGATGTGGAGCTAAGAAAGGTCTTACGCTCTATGAGTTAAAGGAACCTTAAGATGGTATGCCCTATAGTCTCATAAGATAAATTGGATCCTCAAAATCATGAGATTGTTAAAGATGGTGGGAGTTTACCATTGAAAGCTTCTTTAAGTTCACAGCTACAAAGAACCTAGCATGGAAATGTTCCTTCCAGACACTTTAAGATAGAATGTGAGTCCTTCTTAATTGTTTTTATGGATACTTATGTGTCATGTTTCCACAAAGAAGCACTTGATTGACTTGCTTTGGATAAGTAACATAGTGACATAAAAGAGAAAATATGCTTCATGATGGATAACCAAATATTATGCTTGATTTGTGGTGAATGAATACACCTAGAGGTTAAGACTATAATAAGACATTATCTCCTATGGTGAGATTTGTGTCCATTTTCTTTGTCCTAGAAATTGTTTCAAATTTAAATTTGGGATTATTCCAAATTGATGTGAAGACAACACTCTTTAGTGGAGAACTAGATGAATATGGACTCATTTATTGGCTTTAGAGCCAAGGGACAAGTGCAAAAGTTAGGCCACTTAATTAAATAAATTTATTTATGGACTTAAGCATTCATTGAGTCAATGGTACATTTGATTTTATAAAGCTTTTGCATTGGCGAGCTTTATTATTTTCAAAGAAGACCATTATGTATATGTCAAGAGAATGAAGAATAAGTTTCTCATTCTTTCTTTTTATGTCAAATTGCTTCCTAGGAATAATATGGAGTTGAAGCATGCAACTAAATGGTAGTCACCTTTCATATTTGAGATGAAATGTTTGGATCAAGTAGATTGCCTCCTATAGGTTCAAATCTTGAGAAATCTTTTAAAGATATTCTTAAGTTTGTCTCAAGAAACCTATATTTAGAGATCTTAGAACATTTTTTGCATACTTGATTCCAAAATCATGACAATCTAAAAGATATGAGTGTTCACCTAAACTTGGATCAGTGTCCTAAGATAGAGAAAGAAACGATGCAAATGGAAAATTTTGCATATGTGAATGCAATAGTTAGTTTGACAAACATGGTGATGTATACTTGGATTAATATCTATATGGTCAATAGATTTCAAAATAGTTTTGAGATTGCACATTGGGAAGCAACTAATAGGAACTTATAAATTTAATGGATGCCCAAAAAATGGCTTTGTGCTATTTGAGTGGGAGTCTAAAGTTAGTAATATCGATAGCTTGTACACATAAATGAATGTAAGTTCATAGTGAGCTACATGTTTATGCTCAGAGAAGGAGTCATTTCACATTGTATCAAAAAGTAGAAGTATGTCTCTTAGCCTTTAATAGCCTACAAATAATTTCATTGCATAAGAGATTAGTTTCCCTAAATTATATCGACATTAGGGATGAGTTTGCTAATGTCTTTTACTAAGCCCATTATAAGAGCTACTTTTAGTAAGCATGTTAGAGGTTCTAGGTTTGGTGAGCATCTAATATACTACTATGTTGTACTTTCTTTTTGGTAAAATAAAGTTATTTTCCTATCATTTGTTCACTTATGATGAAGGTTAATTAGATGCATGTATTTATTCTCACCAGGCTTGGATTATCCCTCTCACATAGGAAATCCACTCCAAAGCTTAAGTAATAGGTGGGTTGAGACGTAAATGATCATTGGGTATCATATGTAGGTGATACCCTTATTGCCAAGGTGGCAAGTGAGGATTTATGGTAAAAATCATGTCGCCTTAGCTATAAGTTAAGATGAGACTTAATAAGTCAAGTAAAGAGGATGTTCACATCTTTATGTAGCTTGTATGAAGCCAAATTTGAAACTGTGTTTGAAATTAGCCGCTTTGTGATGACTAGTTTGAGTTTTTTTAATGTATGATTAGAGCATGACAACACCTAAGCGGGAGCTCCATTGTAGCATACATTTCATATTATGTGTTGTAAGATGACCAATGTTAGGGAGTAACCAAATGAGTCCCTACTTCGTCACTATGTGAGCTCTATAGGGCTTGTAAGTGCCCTATATTCGTACTTTTTAGGACTGGACCTATGTTATGAATCTAAGATTGGGTGTTGTTATTTTAGCATATCCTCCATGGGCCAGGAATTATACAGTCTAATGAAACATTTCTAGGGAAGCAGCTTAAACTTGGTAAATTAACATGAGCATCTAAGGAAAAATCATTTGATTTTACACCTATGGGTTTATAGCTCATTACTTGGGTAGTTATATAAACTTGTGTAGATGATAAGCATGAGTATAAAGGACATGGATTGGTTTTTGCATAGCTTTATATTTAAAAGGAATCAAACATGGAAAATTTTGGTGATTTGGGGTATAGTGAGACCTGAGTAGTGTCATGCTATTTTGATAATGACTTCATATATCATTTAATTGATGGTACCTTTCTCGTGTGGTCACACATTGTATGTCCCATATGATTGAGAGATTAAAATAGATATTAGTTTAAGGAGTATGCATGGCCACATATATAATTGGGAGATGTTGCATGACATTTAATGCGTTCACATAGGCATGCTATATGGGATTATTTTTAATTCTATTATTTATTAATTATTTGATTTGTCTAAATAGTTAATTGAGATAGATAAGGAAATTAGTCCTAAATAGATTTACGATGATGGTTAATTGATATTTGATGAACACATTATTTACAAATTGATTTTGTAGATAATTATTCTTAAAATCATAATTCTAAATTAATTGAGATGAGATTTCTAAATTGCTCTTAAATAAAGCAAAATATACATAAAAACTAGGGAAAATTTGTAGTCCCTTTGCTACCATGAAAGAACAAATATACATAAAAATTAGAAAAAATTTGTACTCCCTTTACTACGATGGAAAATATGAGTTTTTTTTTTTATCTCATCTCCTCATCATTTTACTCTTAGAGGCAACATCTAAGACCTATAAGACTTGAGATATGTAATTTCTATTGTGGAGGACTTTAGTATCCATTATACAACCACCATAAAAGGTGTTTGTTCATGATTTCAAATCTAAAGTGGGTTTAGAGATCAAGAACATGAGTGAAGTCGTGTGTACATGAATCATGATTTAAGCCAAAACAACAAAATTTCTATTGTGAGATCCAAAAGTTATAATAGGTAATTGTTGAATCCCAAACTTCTACAAATATACGAACACATCTGAATAGACCAATTCTAACAAACCAGTTGCCCTTCTTGCAACATGTTTCTTAAATGGGCTCATGTGTTGTTTACCTAATAGACATTTCTCACAAAATTTATATTCAACCTACACCCAGTTTCCTCATATTCGATCGGCTTGAATTGGAGTTAGCCTTTTAGCTTTTATTTTGCTAGTAAATAGGTTAGTTAAAGTAATAAATCTATGATTAAATAAGTGATATGCTTATGTAGGATAAGTGATAAATCTAAATAGGTCAACAAATTATAAACCTATTAGAATTCTATTTCATATATATATTTTCAATATAAATATGTATGCCTGACTAATTATTAAGTATAATTTTATAATATCTTCTCTCTATCTCTTTTAACATATTTATTTAGCATATATAATAATAACAATAATATAGAAAGGAATATATTGTATGTTTGGACAGCCCATAAAGATCGCATTTATTCAGCCCATACCAGAGAACAAACTCAATGTTTGGATTTTCTTTTAAGTTATTTATGCTATTTTTTACGGCCAGAAAAATATTTATGCGATTTTTGGGTCAAGTTTGAATCTACCTGAAACAAAAGATCAATTGAAGTGGATTTAGTCCTTCTACTCCAATCAAAAGGTCTTGTTTCATCTATCAATAAGCTAAGGCGCATTACAAATAGAAAGCCACCT
>JANHAO010026436.1:0-11087 GCA_026873985.1 Saraca asoca | reverse complement strand
AATGCGATTCATGTGGGTTCACAGAGGAATGCACGCCGGCGTACATTTCACGGCTGCGTCAGAAATACCAAGGCCGGTGGCTGTGTGGGCTGTGTGTGGAAGCTGTGAAGGACGAGGTCTTGAGATCAGATAGGTTCATCACTACCGAAGAAGCTCTGGACCGTCATATCAGTTTCTGCAGAGAATTCCGACCGACCAGCGTTCTGAATGAAACAGAGCATCCAATCTTTGCCATGGGTCGAATCCTCCGAAAAAATTTGGATTCTCCGAGAATGCCTCGCCGGTCGAATTCGAGCTTTGTTCTTCCTACCGTTGATGACCTTCAGAAATCTGCATTGGTTAGATCGGAAAGTTGTTTTTCATCTATCTCTCGTTGATTTGTAGGAGCTTCTTACAATTTACAGGGAAAACGTGAAACAGAGGAACTCTGTTTTGCTGCGAGAGAGATTAAAAATTGGAACTTTAATTTCAATGGCTCTGTTCCAGCTTTGAAAGGCTTAGCCTTTAGAAGTAGGAATTACATACTTGCAGTTATCATTTTCTGTTCAAATGAGAAGAATGCCTTAGAAAATTGCTTCTGAATAATCAGATTCCTGAATAGTCCAGCACTCCATTCTGTTTTTCTTTTTTTAATTATGAATAAATGAACTTTAATTTATTTATGTTTTGATGAATAAATGAAGTTTAATTAAATGGAAGGATGTTCTTATTGATTACTGTTAAATCAGATAGACAGCAGAAATATGCGTTTTTTGTGGGTGGCTCAATCAGAAGTAGACAAAGAGATTTATTAGCTGCTGGGTTTAGCTGCCTGGTTCTTTAAAGGAATATATCAGAATAAAGGAATCTTGAAGGTTTTCGAAATGAATGTTTGTGTTTCTGTGTGCGCTTGGCTTGGCTGTAGGCTGGTTTGAGTCAATTTTCAAAACGAACATTTATGAAAAACTGCTTATTTTTTGGCAGAAAAATATTGAGAGTTTAAAAGAGAGTAACTGCAAGAAACATGATGATGAGATTGAAGGAAAGTGCAGAGGAATTCCCCAAACTTGAAAGGCCATAGCTTTTGTTTATTGGAATGAAGATGCAAGCTCCCTTTTCATTCTGACATCTAACTCAAGGCCCAGTGATCAATCAGCTTTGCTATGCCATTTTTATGCCTCACTTTTCTTTTTTTACTAACCAAAATTCCAATTCTGCGTCCACCTGAAAGTGGACAATATATTTTTTTTTTCATACTTATTTGAATGTCTTGAATAAATTTACCAAGAAGATAAATATAAATCTTGTTATATTAAAATAATAAATCATAAAAAAATCGAATTTAAAATGAAAGATTTTTTTTTTTGTTTTTTTATCTTTTTTTAAATTTATTTCATTAATCTCCTTTAAAGGATCACATCCTTTTTATATAAAATAAATTTTAAAATTCTAAATTTCATTTATTTATGGAAAGGATCGGTGACTTGTATTTTTGCAAAAGTGGATCAGACCAATTGATATGTATAATAATTTGATTTGATCATAAAATCGTTTATGCTCTTGGACTGAATTGGATTGATCAAAAATTTGGATAAGACAAATTGATTGAAACTGATTCATCAAAATCAATATTAAAAAATCGGTTAAAGTATTATTATCACTTTTTTCAATGATTTGACTTCAAAATAAATTTATTTTTTATATTATTTATTGTGACATAAGTTTATAAAAAAATATATTAAATAAATGGTTTATAATTACAATAGTTTGTTAATTATAAGTTTTTTTTTATAGAATTTATAATTAATTTTATTTATTATATTTATTAATTCTCATGTATTATAAATTTAAATTTATAAATTATATTATATGTTAATTATTTTTATATAATTTAATTTAACATATTTAATTTTGTAATTATAGTATCATTCTATTTAATTATTGATAACAAGTTAAACTAATCAAATAATAATTTGATAGTTATCCGGATTGATGTTAGGTACAACTTTTAAAACATTAAGGAGAATGTTAAAATAAAAAAAAATTAAAAATAACATTGCTATTTTTCTAGAACACGGAAAATAGTTACCTAGCAAGGTGAAATTAGTTCATATGCATCTCATTAGAAGTGAAATTCTTGCAGGATTTTAAAATGAAATTCTTGTGGACCACTCAAAAATATTATGTAGATACATAAATTAATAGGTCATGTGATTATCAGTTAAACTTGCTATGACCTTTTTTTTTTTTTTTTTAAATGGTAAATGGTATTTAGTTTTTGTTTGGAGAGGATAGAAAAATCATTTTTGATAAAGTATAATTACTTCTAAACTAGCACAATCAATTTAGCCACCTACAAAAGTTGCTTGATAATTTTTTGTTTAGAAATGATTATATTTCCACAAAGAGTGTGATACGCCTTTTGGTTTAAAAATTTTATATTTTCAATTTTAATTATATTTTTATTTACTAATATTTTAATATAAAATTCATCTTTTCAAACATTTCATCCTCAAAAGTATTTTATTTTACACATTGAAACAAAAAGTCTTTCTTCAAAAGTAATTTTTAGTCTCAATTTTTAAACATAAAATTTAGTTTAATAAAATTAATTTGATCATAATTAATTCTTTAGCAGAGTAACTTCAAGGAAGTCAACAAAATAATTAAAAGTTACTTAGGCTGAATTTTCTGGATTTATCTTCGCAAGAGATTTCTATTACATTTTTGTTGTATATCATATCAATAATGATATTTTCACATTTACATTTTTATATTTAATTCCCATTTCTTTTACAATTAATTATAAATAAAAAGTAATCAGTGCAAAAAAAAAAAAAAAAAAGTGAAAATACTAAGATAAGAATTTAAAATGAAATAAAACGAAACATGATAAATTGAATATTATTATAACTACCTTAATTTTAACATTTAGAATGAGTCAAATCTTTATCTTGTATTTATTATTTAAAAATAAACTCAAAGAAAAGAGAGAATATTGTTGAATGGCTCTAAACTCAAATTTACAAAGTGAGATACATGACAATAATGAAGAAAAACAATATCAGCCAAAAGCAAAAGAACCAAGAAATTGAATTGAGGTTGGGTAAAAGACATATTAAATAAACAACTCACAATTATAATATTTTATTAATTATTAATTTCATACAAAATTTATAATAATTTTTATTTATTATATTAAATATTTTTATTATAAATTTAAATTTATAAATTATATTTTATATAATTAATATATTTATTTTTCAATTATAATATTATCTGATTTAATTATTGTTTTAATCATTTTATCAATTAAATTATGATTTAATAATCCTTCTGAATTAACGTCTGAATCAATTTATGAAACATTTTTCTCCACTCAATACTGCAAAAGTAAAAGCGGAGTGTTTGAAGTGAAGCGGCATTGGGAAGGGCCCTTCTGGTATTTTCCCACGACAGGAAGTAATTTCTGCCATACATGATACATGTCATGAGTCACCTGGCATTAACTATAATTAAACACATGCAATTATATTTATATATTATTAATTTGTTTATTTATGTGTCAATTTGATATCTATCAAATTTTTTTTTATAAAAAAATAGATTGTATAAAGGAAAAGTATTAATTTCTAATATATGAGTGAATAGATTAAATCATAATATTTACAATATTTAAAAAAAATTATATATCTTTATATCTCAATCTTCACTGCCACTAAATTACAAAAAGTGGATTAATAATCCGGATAATAGGTTCAAGCTTTTGTGCTATCAATACATTAAAACAGAATCTAATAATCATGATTTCACAACTTTCATTTTTACATTAATGTTATATAGTTTATCAAAATTAATTACGAATTGACACATGTAGTCATGCTTAAACTATATTGATTAATTAATCTATGTATTTATTTGTAATTATCTTGATATCTAATCGGAAATAAAGAACCTTAAAGTAAAACAAGATTAAAAAAATAGGTCTCAGATAGAAACGATATCTCAATCTCAGCTTAGGGTGATGAAAGTAGTCAACTGTTTGACTGAAATCAATTGAATTATGCAGAAAGGGGGAGGGGTAGCTCACCTAATCATGAACTCCGGTCCTTAAGGAAGTCCACCCTCCAAGAAATTAAACACACCAAAATAATCCAATAAGGAAGTCCTTTTCCATTACCTTATCAGCTGAACCGGAAACTAAACATCCAAACCATTATTGGGTTTCTTATAAATATTTTCAGGCGATTTTTGTGACCCACTTTGACCAACAAAGGCCAATTAAAAAACAGAGATTGACCGTCAGTACATAAAACTATTTTCTTTAGGATGTATTGTGCATTTATTCAAATCAATGTCGAGAATGCACCGAGTATTAATTTAACACAACCTTCAAAATATAATTGATTCAAAGTCAATATACGATGACAAATTTCAACATTCAAACTCAAAATTAATAATTCTCGGCATCAAACCTAACTATAAAACTTAAATTTCATAAGCATCATGCTTACCATCTTATAATGCTATCTCTTATGAGACATAAATTTTCATGAAATATATAGGTAATTGAATTTATATTTAAATATAATTTTAAATTATAAAAGAATTATATGATATATCAATGACATGATATATTAAACAAGGCTCAATTCAACAATCCAAAAGTGTTATAAAATTATTCATTAATTTCGTTTTCACAATTCTTTAGAATAATATATTAATTAGAAATATAAAAAATGAGAATAATCCCTAATAACAAAAACCATAGGCAACAAGCCTTTGAAAATATTGCTTCACAATATTGCCTATTATGCTTCATGTCATAATGCAATCCTTCGGAATGAACAAGACTCTAAACCCCTCCCCCCTTTTTTTCTTATAACAAAGGGAGCATTTAAGATCCAATTTTATAGATTATTAGCAACCTAAACCAAAAACCAATATTGTTAAGACATTTATCAAATTTTGAAACAACATATACAATTAAAAAAATAATATTATTTGTTTCAATATGATCATTAGAGGAGAGCGCATATCATGACCTTAATTTTATATCGCAATTAAAAGTGATTGGATTGTGAACATTTAAGAAATCTTATATATTCTAAGTTAAAAATGAGCATTAATTAATATTCCATACTCTCCTAAAAAATATTATCATAAAAAAATATTTGATAAATAATTTAAAAGAATCATAAAATTGTTAACTAAAATTCAAATCCTTGAATCTTAAAAAAAAACTCATTATAAAATATAATTGGAATTTTTATGACATTCGACACTTATTTATGAAAATATTTCAAAATAACTTAAAATTGCTTGCTCCCACAAATGCCGGTGTCCTTAAAATAACTTAGTTAATATATTCAAAATCAACCGCAATTGATGATCATAACAACATTTTAGTTCTCTATATCGATTAAGAAATAACAAAATTTACACTTTTTAGTCCAATCCAAAACTTGAAAAGTAACTGTTCAAAATGAAACTTATGAATGCATCAATTACTCTTCTACAAAATTATTTACATGATAAAATTGATCATTATAAGTATAATTTTAAACCATAGTCTAGTAAACAATTTTATACATATTATATTTTATCACCTCTTTTCGCTTTATAATACATAAAGTCGAGAGAAAACTTATGTCAAATTTTATTTGACATAATAAGTGTTGTAACAGATGAAAATGAGTAAGAAATATTAAAGGTGTATCAAAGTTATTCAGAAAAAAATTTAGATCCAACGTTTTAAGCATCATACCTTTTTGTCATGCAAAAAGGAAAAATATTACTCAAATATCATGTATATCATATGCACAATTTTAAAAATACTTTTGTATCAATTGTTGTCAAAGATTAGCACACTCCCATGTTCCATATGCAAAAGAACATATATTTTCAAGAATATGCTAAAAACAAAATTCAAATAAATCCAACTATGTTCTTGTAAGAGCTAATGCATATATTGTATAATCACTTGTGGGCAAAATATACGACATAAACTCAAGCTCCCACTTAAAATTGAGATCATGACCAACTCATTACAAAAAATGATGCTATTTAACGACAATTATTTAGAGGTGGTTAAGTTAATCGCATCTAAAATTCTTTATAGCATCGGTTAATTTAACTGTCACTATGTTTTACGAAATTTCTAACAATAGTGGTGATTAAAATTTAAACTGCCGCTATATTTTATGAAATTTTTACAAAAGCGATGGTTAAAGTTTAAACCACCATTATGTTTTATGAAATTTTTTACAATATGTTTAACAAGAGCGGCGGTTAGTAATAAAATTGCCGCTATGTTAAAAACCAAATTCTCATCAGCCCATTAACTCGAACTTAGATAAAGCCTTTCTACATAAATGAAAATCACCCTGAAACTCATTTTTGCCCTAGTGTACGTAGCACTAGCAACTACTGGCCGAGGTTTTCACCCCTTAGCTCAACCACTTAACCACTCAACACTCAGCACACTAGCTTCGATAGTAATGACAAGTGATGGCTCAAGTTCGATTTGAAATTCTCTGTTTTGTTTTTAATTTGATTTTCTTTTTATTTTTCTATTTGTTCCATTGCGTTCTGCATTTTGTTCAATTGCTAGTTTGGCTAATGATATCTTTTCTAGTCAAATGTGTTTTGATTTGTCTCGTATACATCTAATAGCTTTAGCCAAGAATTCAGCTCCATGTGCATCCAACTTAGTCATTTGACCTGCTCTAAGAAACACCTATGGTTTCCTATCTGAATTAAACAATAAGGGGAAAATGAGTTAGCTTATACAACATAATTTCCTAGGAAATTTATGAATATTGTTGTGTTGCTCTTTTGTGATCAATCATTTTGATAAATAGACTTACTTGATAGCCCTTTAAGCCCATCTACTGAGGTCTGATCCAGCTAGAGTGTAGGAAATCACTTTGTTGAGTGATCATTTTTTAAAATAAATTTTAGCTTGTAAGATTTAGTTAGTGTTTGCTGCTATGGTTTTGTTGATGTTGGATTTTGGTTCTACCAGAATCCAGCCAACAGAAGAGGTTCTTTTGGGACTTAAACTGTAATCTGGTTGTTATCACAACAAATATGAAATAGAAAACTAGAAAAGGAAGAGGAGCAGTGGGGAATATAGCTTTTAATGTGGTTCGGCCAAATCCGATCAGTATCAGACCCTACGTCCATGGTAATGTTATTGCTTCTGAGTAAATTTCTATAGAACTTCAATATAGCAAATTGTGCTTGGCTACTTACAGAGTGCTCCTTCCTCCTATTTATAGAGGGGAGGAAGCTACAATAGTAATTTTACAAGTTATAAATATGTAACATCATGCAGTGTATGTACAAGACAAAGCATATCCTTTAATTTAACTCCTGCAGATTGCTTTCTACGGGTGGAACCCTTGTCTACTAGGTGTGATGCAAATTTGTCTTCCATTTAATGAGTTTCTACCTAGAGGTCATGCTTCATGAATTGGGTCCTGGGGTCACTGCCCGTCTTAGCAAGTTCGAGCTCGATTACAGCACGATGAGCCCGTGCAGAGTCAGCCGTTGCACTTTCATACCATGACCTAGTGTCCTCATCTTTGATGAGCTGGTCTTTTTGGATGTATCTTCTACTCAGCATTGCGAAGTCAAAATTCACCTATAACATAAACCTTCTTCATAGATCATCATGCAGTCAAGGTTTTCAGTCATCTTGTCATTTGATCTATTCCAGACCATTCTTTCCATTGTACATGTCCCATATCCATTGACACATTTGCCTCATTTTCTCCTGAGGTAGTTAATGAGAGTGGTTGGGTGTTCTTTCGAACTTTTTGATAGGATCAAAGCTGCTCCTATTTAAGGTAGAAGAAATCCTCTTTCCTTTTTCTCAAAGAGATCAGATGGGAACTTTAGATGATCCCCCCATACTTCTGGCATTCTATTTTTCTGGTGAGGTGTGCATGGTCTGCTGTATAGAAGCCTTTAAGGGTAATCCTTCCTTGAGGACAAGGAAAGATCTTTTACAGATCTCAGATTATTTCCTCCCAGTGATGTTAGGAGGACGAGCCTTTTTAGCCATCCCAACCGAATTTCCCTAAATCTACTGAGTTGGATAGAGAGCTGGAAAGGAATTCTTAGCCAAAGGGGGGGTAAGGGAAAGAGTTGAAATCAAGCACATTTGCTGGCCTTTCTGCAAATTAGGGCCTTTCTCTGAGGCGCTAATCTTTCTTCCAGTATATAGGCAAAATTAACTTGTATCTGATCTTCCTAATGTAAATGTACCTCATTGAGGCCTTTAATGAATGAACTTTTTCTTTGTTATTTTTGCGCATTGCTCTTCAAATATTTTTCATACAGATAACAATGTAAAATTCAACAAGCCATAATAAAACAAAACATTTGAGTGACCAATTGGCCATGTTACCCGAACAATGATTTTGCATGTTAGAGTATCTCGAATAATTATCAGTTTATAAGCAAATTGCACTAAACCTGCTAGCGCTTAGGTTGCATGAAAGCTGCGAGCATTCACATTACATGAGAACTACGAGTATATGGCGGCTAGGAAAGTGGCTCATATGCATGAGCTGAGGATTGCTTACATAACCCTTATTATTTGATGGGCGGTCAATCTTGTGGCTATATAAGAGAGTGAGCGATCTCATGTTTGAATAAGAAAGTGGTCGATCTTGTAGCTGGGGTGATCTTGTGCCCGAATAAGAGAGTGATCGATCTTGTGGCTGGGGCGATCTTGTGCCCAAATAAGAGAGTGGCCGATCTTGTGACTGGGGCGATATCGTGCCCAAATAAGAGAGTGGCAGATCTTGTGGTCGGGTAAGAGAGCGCTTGCCTCTTGCGCAACCCCTTGCTAAAAAATATAATTTCATGGATTCAGAGTGTTTTTACAAACCTCACAATTACACCATAGAATTCAGTAAATAGTCCTCATTATAGGAGACTGCTCCTGCTCGAGATCCTGTTGAGGTTGTTTAGGACATTGCCTAGAAGGCTGTATCATATATTCTCACAAGCGGCCTCTTTTGATGAGGTCCTCAATAGCATCCATTAGTGCTAACATTCGAACGTGGAATGTCCGTACTCATTATGATAGGTGTAATATTTGCTCCGATTATTTCTAGACTTACCGAGAGTCTTTAAGGGTCGAGGTTTTCCAAAGTCCTCTTTGTCCCTCTCCATCACAAAGATCTTATCTTGAGTTTTTGACAGGATGCTATAGTTAGCATGGTGATCCAGATGTGAGGATCGCTTATCCCTACTCTTCTTAACGAGTAGGGAACTCGAGTTGCCTCTTTCATCTCCATGACTATTCTTCTTTCTATTCTGACCTGAGCTGCTCGCCTCGGGCTTCTACAAACCAAAAACCTCTTCCCACCTGATTTGCTTTACAGATTGCTCATAGAATTCAACCAGGTTGCTAACTGGGGATTTGTAAAGGCTTTTAATAGCTTTCCATCCCTGCGAAGCCCTGCTAAAACTATAGCCAGAATCGCTTTGTTCGAGGGTTTCTTGATGTTATTTACTTTATGCCTAAATCGGTCAATGTAATCCTTCAATGGCTCATGTTTGCATTGAAAGATTATGGCGAGGTGACAGGGGGGTGCAAGCTACCTCCTGAGTGCTTTGTATTGGATAAGGAATTTTTCTTGGCAATCCTCCCAGCTGCCAATGCTACGAGCCGAGAGGTCCCTAAACTACATTCGAGGGATATCCCCAAGTGTAGCGGGGAAGACTCGGCACTTGATTAGTGGATTACTTATTTGAAGGTCCATCTAGATGCTGGACATATCCAGGTGGTCACGTGAGTCATTATCCCTATTATACAGTGGAATAACAGGAATTCTGAGTTTCAAAGGGAGAGATTCCATCTCGATCTCTTTAGAAAAAAAGGAGTCTGTTCTTCGGGATGTCTTTGGTTGCCATGAGTTTGAGAATGTTCCTCCAATTACTTTACGCTGACTGGAGACCTAGTGGCTCCTTGCTTTTTCTTGGTCATGTGAGTAGCGGCCTAAAGTCTGCTCTTGGTGGGCTCTGCTTGAACATTCAGCATGTTGTTGCTGGCACTCGGCCTCGGGTGTCAAGATCTCAGTTTGTCTTTGCACATTTTGTGTTTGTGCTTGTGCCAACGCTGTGACTGCTTTAATCAGCTCTCCTATCATATTTTCTAGTTTCTCTTGGCATTGGAGCTAGGCTTGCATTCCATCAGTGCCGTTGGCAATGGTAGCAGATTGAAAAGAACTAGCCGAGGGCAAGCCAGAAGTAACACCCACAATAGGAGCAATGGAGGAGTCTGTTGTAGACATGACCTTTCGGGGGATTAATCAATGCATTCAAAGTTGTAATAGCTCTTCCTTTCGCCATTAGAGTAGAAAATAGACCAGAACTAGATGAGTCCCCATAGACAGCGCCAAAATATTGACATTGGATTTTGTTTCTACCAAAATCCAGCCAATAGAAGAGGTTCTTTTGGGATTTAAACTGCAATTTGGTCATTATCACAACAAATATGAAATAGAAAACCAGAAAAGGAAAAGGAGCAGTGGGGAACACAGCTTTTAATGTGGTTTGGCCAAATTCGGTTAGTACCAGATGCTCGTCCATGGTAATATTATTACTTTTGAATAAATTTCTACAGAGTTTCAGTATAGCAAATTGTGTTTGGCTACTTACAGAGTGCTCCTTCCTCCTATTTATAGAGGGAAGAGGCTATAATAGTAATTTTACAAGTTGTAAATATGTAACATCATACAGTGTATATACAAGATAAAGCATATCCTTCAATTCGGCTCTTGTAGATTGCTTTCTGTAGGTGGGTCCCTTGTTTGCTGGGTGTGACGTAAACTTGTCACCTGTTTAGTGAGTTTCTGGCTGGAGGTCGTGCTTCGTGAACTAGCTCCTGGGGTCATTGCCTACCTTAGCAAGGTCTAGCTTGGTTACAGCACAATGAGCTCGCGCAGAGTCAGTCACTGTACTCGTATAGAAATGATGTTTTTTTTGCATACTTGAATTGTTGTTTTTCTGCATAATTGGACCAATATGATGTTTGGTTTCTGCATATGTATGCCAAACTATGGTATAATTGTGTTAGTTTATGGGTA
>JANHAO010026435.1:0-11093 GCA_026873985.1 Saraca asoca | reverse complement strand
TTCTGATTACTCTTTGCATTTAAATTCTTAAAATCTGTTTAAAATCAAATAAAGATTGTATACTGCATCTCCAATGAGATAGGGGTAAGATCCAAAGTTATTTCTGCTATATAAACTGTTCATCACGTTTTTATCTACCTATTTGTGGGACCTGACAATGCCAAACCTATCTTGTAGGGCCGGTGAAAGAAGTGTATCAAGAAAATGATTCATGTTTAGTTGACCTAAGGGTCCTGACTTGCTACATTAAGGCGACCATTGCTCATCATTATGATTGGTTTGACCAATAGATCTTGTTGAACACTGCATTATTGAAACTTAGCATAGGTTTAGCATACAACCCCTATATCATAGATGTTTAATGAAATGGGATATGATATGCTAGGAAAAGAAATGCATGATAACCTAGAGCATGAAAGTATAAAGAGAATAATGAACATGATTATGCATGTGCTTGTATATCTAAGTATGTATATGTATATACCATGATGTATGATGTTATGCACATTTTTATAACCAAAATAGTTTCCACTCAAAGGAGGATAGAAACTTTCACTTCACTAAGTACTTGGGCTATACTCACCCCTTGTATGTTTACCATTTTAGAGACTGAGATACAAATAAGCCCTAATTAAGTAGGGTATATTCCTACTTAGCAGAGGTTGGAGCCATGTTTTAGTATGCATATATATCATGATAGAAAATGCCAGTTGCCAGCAAGGCCAAACTCGATATAAGTTTATGTCTTATGTTTTAAAATAGGATTTGTTTATTTTCCAACAACTTATTTCCATTCTAAATTTTCTTTATTTTATTTTGAAATAAAGTGCACACATTCAATTTATTTAAGTAGAGTTTTATTTAAAGAAAGCCATATTTTAGTTTATAGGTTTATCGCTTATGACCTGGTAATCCATGCCACTCACATTCCTAATTTTGGGGATATGACAAATTAGTATCAAAGCTCTAGTTGTGTCTGGCATTAGGTATGAGTCAAGTTCAAGAAATGGAAAATATGCCTAAGCATATTTATCATTGCTTGAGATTTATCCATCCATGTTTACTACAAACATATCCACATCATAGATCGAAAATGTTTATGTTGACTTGAATTCTGTTTCTTTTCATAACTTAGGATGATATGCCCTCTAAAACATGTAACATAAGAGCTAGATATCAAAATGATAACAAGGTTTAGGAATTAAACTTACCTTTGAATCAAAACCAAATGAATCCACAAAAGGGAAACATAGTTTATGGAACCATAAGATGCAATGTGACATTGATAGCTAAGGTGGATTAGTTGCAATGAATAGTTAAAGCCCTAGTCCAAAATTTATCCTAGAGGCATGATCAAGAACAAATGTTATGAGATGAAGAAGTTCAAGCACCTTTTCTACCTTACCCTATACAGAACACTCAAATCATAGACTTCTTCTAGCTCAATCTAACCACTTTTCACAATGATTATCAGTCCAAGGATCTGTAGAAGTTCTTATAAAGTATGTAGAATACATGAGCTTTATGTTGGAAGGAGTGGCTTTAAGCGATATAAGGCTTGAAACAATGTTAGAAGACTAGTAGCTCCCCTAAAAACTTGGGACAATCACCGAGGTGTTCTTAAGGCACTTCATGCTAAAGAGCATTAGGGACATAAGGATCTAGGAGTTTTTAGATCTTAAGATGCTTCAAGGGATGTCAATAGTGGAATACTCATTCTAGTTCAATAAGTTGTCCCATTATGCTCATAATGTGTTACTACATGTCAGGTTGAAGGTAGACCATTTTGTCTAGGGTTTACCAACTTTATTTTTCCTAGCAATCATAGTGGATGATTGCATTGCTATGAAGAATTTCTTGAATAGGGCACTAGATATAAAGCTAAGGAAGAAATAACTGAAGATAATCCCAAGTAGACAAAAAAAGGGGTAAAAGTAAGGCTAAAGGTTCAAGACATCAAACAACCAATCTTAACAGCCAGGAGGACATAGAAAGAACCTAGTTAAGGGTTCACAAAGTAAAGTTTATGGAGACTCAAAGTTAATAAGAGCTAGATTACAAGGAGTTAGACATGGTAAATTAAAGAAATTGTAGGTTTTAGTTGCCTTCAGGCAAAAGCCACAATCAGAAGCTGTCAAGAGTGTGTGACATACAGGAAGCACCACTTCAGAGTCTATTTGATGGTAACTGAAGAGTGCTTCAAGTGCAAACAGATAGGTCTTAGGGCAAGTACATGCTCATCGACCAATGTTAAAGGAGTAGCTCACGGCCTTACCCACTGCAGTAGTTGGGTCTATTGTTAAAGTATTGTTTGATTATAGAATTACCCATTCTTTTTTATATGATTTGTTTGTTACTCAATTTAATGCACATTCTTCACCTATGTAGCCACTCCCATAGGTGATTTCTTTCAAGCTACACAGTTAGTGAAAGATTGTAAGGTAGATATTTAGGGTAGGTACATGATGACAGAATTAAAACTTTTCCCGATGATTGATTTTGATGTAATATTATGAATGGATTGCTAGTAACTCATTATGCCCTTTTAGATCATCATAAAAAGACAATCAAGTTCTTTTTCTAGAAGAGCTTGCATTTCTTTGCCAAGAAGATCGAAGTGACATAAAGGTTGGCTCAATATCAGCTATTGAAATAAGAAGGATGATAAGGAAAAGATGTCAAGCATTTTTGGCAATAGTGAGGGATGAGAAGATCTATACCAAAGTTGGAGGTAGTTCTAGAGTATTAAAATTCCTAGATATATTTCTAGAAGACTAACTAGGCTTACTGTCAAATAAAGAAATCAAATCCAAAATTGATCTAGTATTAGGAACATAGTCGACCTCTATATCGCCATATCAAATGGCTCCAATAGAGTTGAAGGAGTTAAAGCTTTAACTTCAAGATCTCTTAGATCAAGGATACATCTACCAAGTTCATCACTTTAGGGTGCACTAGTCTTTTTTGTTAAGAAGAATGATGGGTCAATGTAACTGTACATAGAATATAGACAATAGAACAATGTGACAGTCAAGAACAAGTATCCCTTACCTAGGATCGATGAACCTTTTGATTAACTTCAGGGTGCTAAGTGTTTTTCCAAAGGGCATCTTTGCTTATGCTATCACCAGCTAAAGATTTGAGAGAAAGATATTCCAAAGGTAACTTTCAAGACTCGGTATGGGCACTACAAGTTCCTGGTTATGTCTTTTGGATTGAAAAATGCACCCATCACATTTATAGACTTGATGAACCATATCTTCAAGCTATTTCTTGACCCGTTTGTAATAATCTTCATTGATGACATTCTCATTTATTTAAAGAGCAAGGAAGATCATGCCAACACTTGAAGATAGTTCTCTAGGCCTTTAGAGAACATAAGCTATGTGCCATGTTCTAAAAATGTGACTTTTGGATTTAGAGTGTGGCTATTGCTTGAGTTTCAAAAAGGGAACCAAGTTTTTATGAAGATATCCTAAATGAGAGGTATTATGTGCTTCAAAAAATGAGGCAAACTCAGCCCACAGTATATTGGGCCTTACCTTATTCTTAAGTAGATTAGAGACATCGCATATTGATTAAACCTACCTCCAAAATTGGATGAGATATATCTAGTCTTTCAAGGTTCCATGCCTCAGAAGCATGTGCCAAATGATAGCCATGTATTACCTCAATTTCCAAATGATCTGAGGCTAAAAATTCTAATGCCCCAAAATTCTAGGCAATATGATCCATAATAATTTCTCATTTCTATGATTTTGTTGGGAAAGGGTAGCTAAATAAAAATGAATTTCCATGACCTCACACGTGAGGGAGGAAATTTTATCCCCCTTCAAAGCCTTGATTAGGGAAAGAGGGAATATTGGAATTTTAAGAGATTCCATGTTGTGAAATGCTAATTTTGATAGCTATGTACCACATCTAGAACTTAAAGGAATATTTTTAAAACTCATTTTTATTTATTCATTTATTTACATATCTATGTGTTTGTTTAATTATGCTCAAAGTTTGGAATTAGGTATTTGCTTAATTAATTCCATAAATTTATTTTGGAATTCATAGAAATAACATATAGTTGAGGTATTAGGAATTTTAGGAAATATCATTTAGTACTAAAGACTTTAGATATGTTAATTGTGTGGGCATGATTGTTAGTATAGATGTCTAAAGACAATTAGTTATAATGGCATAAAAACTATATATCTTAGCATATTTGATAAATATGATATTTTGGCTTCTTTATGAATTTAGTTTTAATATATATATGTTTTGATATATGTATACTATATTAGATAAAGTCCTTGAAATATAATTGTGCATAAATTTCTTGATGGTGGATTTTGGTTTCACCTAAATCCGGCCAACGGAAGGGGTTCTTTCGGGACCCAAGCTATTTCCTGATTGTTAGGGTAGTGAGAGATAAGAAATAGTGGGAGGAAGAAGGAGAAAGGTTGAAACATGAAGGTTTAATATGGTTCAACTAAATCCAGGTGGCACCAAAGCCTACGTCCATGGAGATGTTTTATTAATTTGAAGGAGTTTTTACAAAGCTTTAGCTATGGTTTTTGGCCTCTCTAGTTTAATAGAGTTTTTGCTACTATTTTCTTACTCACACTTTACAATGGTTCTAGGCCCCCATTTATAGAAGCATGGAGTGGTACAAATGGAACTAAATAAACTGTACATCTGTTACATTAAACATTAAATGTACAAAACTGGCTAGGACACTATAAACTAGCTTCTGTAGGTTGCTTTCTGCATGTGGGGCCTGATGATTGTATTTTGCAAAATGGCAGTGCAAGTTGTCTATTGGCCTTTTGCTCGACCTCAACGGACTTTTAGCTGGGTAAGCTACGTCTTAGTGAGCTTGAGCTCGTATGCTAAGGCTGCTACTAGTTCACAATCTCGATCTCGTTTAGCTAGTGAGCTCAGATCTTTGATGAGCTGAGGCTCCTTGCATAGTGACCTTGTGGTTTGGCGAGCTATTCCTTTTATTGGACTTGGGCTTCTGCTAGCCCACTTCATAGTGTCAAATTCCCCTTACAACATCAGCCCCTGACTCTTGATTCACTTTGCGGACGGAGAGTTACAATTCTTTCTGGAAGGGTCTTCTCTTGCAGTCAAAGTATTTGACATCTAGACTATTGTGTAGTCACTTCAAACTTCATTTCACCTAAACTAGACCATACTTCTTTTTGAGCATGATTCTTAGTTGTTGGCATGGCAATTCTATTCTTTTCAGATCGTCTAATTTGGGGGTAGCCAATTATCCCTTGGGTTTTTTAGCAGACCCGACTGGTCTATATAAAGCTTGTGAAGCCCTTCAAGTTTCTCAGTGGAGTGCTCTAATGGGTGCCAAAGTTAAGCCCCCCATATCTCTAATAGCATGGCTTCCAATAAAGCTTTTTGAGGTGTGTATGGCCTACTGTCGAAGATCAAGAGGTGTGAATAGCTTACCGCATGTGACTCTCGTAGATAGCTCTTTATGCTAGCTATGGGGGAGTCTTGTGTAGATGTTGAATTATTTTTTCTCAATTTTGCCTGGGCTTTAGCCTTACCAGCCAGACTCCTGGCACTTTTTGAATTGCTCTAGGTTTGAAGGAGTTGTTAGCTGATGAGGGTTATAAGCATGAACAGTCAGGGTTACTGGTCTTCCTACTGGTGGGAGTTTGTCTCCCGGTAGCTAGTTTTCTACTTTCTTGTGAAAACAATAGCTCTAGGCTTTTTTGCCTTTGATCTTGTACTCCTGATGTTAACTTGTTTCATTGGATGAGATCTTAATGAAGTGAACTTCCTTTGTAACTCTTGAATTGTTATATTAGACATTCTGTTTGTATGAGTAACTGTATGATAGCTGAATGAAATATTTTGATGATTGATTAGTTGTGTTCTTCTTAGCCAATCTAGGCATTTTGCACCTTGAATGGGTAACAAGTTTTATCTAGAGAGATCGCATGTGAGCTAAGAATTAATAAGCCCCATAAAAGTTGTGAACATTAGGTTGCATGAGAGCTATGAATATTAGGTCACATGAGAGCCATGAACATTAAGTCATATCATAGTAATCTTGTTGCTTTAGACAAATAATCAGGTTAATTTTATCACCTTTGTGCCTTAGTGAGCACATAGCTACGTTGGTCATTGAGTATTGTGAGTGCCTTTGTGCCTCAGTAAGCACATAGCTATGCTGGTCATTGAGTATTGTGATCGCCTCTGCATCTTAGCAAGCATGCATCTATGCTGTTCATTGAGTATTGTGAGTGCCTCCGCACCTCAGTGAGCATATAGCTACGCTGGTCATTGAGTATTGTGAGTGCCTTTATGCCTCAGTAAGCATGTAGCTACGCTGGTCATTAAGTATTATGAGAGCCTTTGCACCTCAGCGAGCACGTAGCTACACTGGCATTGAGTATTGTGAGTGCCTCCATGACTTAGTGAGCACATAGCTATGCTGGCACACTGGATTTATACATTATAATTAGCAAAATAAGTTTCTACTTGACAAGGATAATAAAATAGAGAAACTAAAGCACATTGTCAATATATAATCCAAACTGAAGCTCCTTACTATTGGCTAGGATCTTGTTGGGGATGTTGAGATCGTTGCTTTGCAGGTCACACCACATACCCTTGTAGGCGGCCTTTTTTAGTGAGGTCTTCAATCACGTCCTTCAATGCCCAACATTCTGAGGTATTGTGCCTGACCTCATTATGATAGGCGTAGAATTTATCTATATTTTTGAGGCAACTATGAGTCCATCGAGACTTGGGCTTCTCAAAATCTTTTCTATCTCACTCTGCTAGGAATATCCTATCTTGAGTGTCAAATAGAATGTTATAGCTTTCATGGTGACCTTGGTATCGAGGCCGCTCATCCCTGCTCCTCTTGATGATTTGAAGATCAAAATCATCCTTTTCTTCTCTGTGGCTGCTTCTCCTTTTATTCTAATATGAGTTACTTATATCAGACCTCTTCGAACCAAAAGTTTCATCCCATCTGACTTGCCTCGTAGTTTGCTCATAGAAATCCCCAAGATCCTTCACCGGTGACTTGTATATGTTTTTATATAGCTTTCTGTCTTTGCGGAGTCCCACAGAGATCATTGCCAAAATAGTTTCTTCTAAAAGATTTTCTACATTATTGACCTTGTGTTTAAACTGAAAGATGTAGTCCTTCAACGATTCTTCTTTTCGTTGGAAGATCCTAGCGAGATGGCAAGGTGGAGTGAGTTGTCTTTTCAATGCTTGATACTGGTCAACAAATTTCTTTTGACACTCTTCCCAGCTACCTATGCTATGGGCTAGAAGACTTCTAAACCACATTAGAGGCAAGTCCCCTAGTGTTTCTGGGAAGACACAACATTTCATGAGGGGATTGATCGTCATGAGATCTATCTAGACATTGAATGCATCTAGATGATCGTATAGGTCTCTATCCCCATCATAGAGAGGAATTTAGGGGACTTTGAACTTCAGGGGAAGGGGTTGCACTTCAATTTCTTTGGTGAATGGCGACCTCCCTTTATAGTGAGCTTGGTTATCTAGAGTTCGAAGATGCTCTTCGAATTGATTCACCCTCTAAAACAACTCTTCTACAAGTGGGTCACGTACCAGAGATCATTGATTCTCCTAGTTGTGATTGTAGTGATCTAGAATGTGCTCTTCACCATCTCTACCTGAACATCTGGCCTAGTGCTACTGGTGATCATTCCCAGGTGTGATGACTTCGACTTGCTTTTGCAAGCCCTGAGCCTAGCTTTACGCTAACACAGTGACTGCCCTAATAAGCTCTTCTATCATATTTTCTAGCTTCTCTTAACATTGAAGCCAAACTCGGATTCCTTTGCTCCCATTTGTGACAATAGCAGGTTGAAAAGAGCTAGTTGGGAGCAGGAAGGTAGTGGCACCTATAATAGGAGCTGTTGAAGAATTCATCAAAGACAGGTGACCCTTCGGTGGGTTAACTTGAGTGTTTGAAGTTCTTGTGGTTCTTCCTCTGGCCATCGTAACTGCACAGAGGATTAAGTAGAAAACAAAAGATCAACTAGTACACAGATGGGTCTCACTGGGCATGCCAAAATGTTGACAGTGGATTTTGATTTTCCTAAATCTAGCCAACGGAAGGGGTTCTTTCAAGACCCAAGCTATTTCTAGGTTGTTGGGGTAGTGAGCGATGAGAAACGATAAGAGGAAGAAGGAGAAAGGTTGAAACACAAAGGTTTAATGTGGTTTGACTAAATTCGAGTGGCACCGGACCCTACATCCACGGAGATATTTTATTAATTTGAAGGAGTTTTTATAGAGCTTTGGCTATGGTTTTTGGCCTCTCTAGTTTAGCAGAGTTTTTGCTAATATTTTCTTACTCACACTTTACAATGGTTCCAGCCCCTATTTATAGAAGCATGAGGGGGGTACAAATGGAACTAAATTAGCTATACATCTATTACATTAAACATTAAATGTACAAGACTGCCTAGGACACTGTAAACTAGCTTCTGTAGGTTGCTTTTTGTATACGGGGCCCAATGGTTGTATTTGCAAAATAGTGGTGCAAGTTGCATGTTGGCCTTATGTTCGACCTCAGTGGACTTCTAGTTGGGTAAGTTACGTCCTAGCAAGCTTGAGCTCATATGCTGAGGCTGTTGCTAGTTCACAATCTGGAGCTTGTTCCGCTAGTGAGCTCAGATCTTTGATGAGCTGACACTCCTTGTGTAGTGACCTCATGGTCTGGTGAGCTCATTTCTTTTGTTGGACTTGGGCTTCTGCCAGCCCACTTTACAGTGCCAAATTCCCCTTGCAACAAAATTATAGTTAAGATTGTAATTATAAGATAATTTATACATAGAATTATATTTTTAAATATTCCTAATTGTTGAATTATTGATAAAATAAAATATCAATAATTCATGAATAAACCAGCATATTTCATGTCAAATTCTTATAAAAGAAGGTAGTGATCTCATACACTATAAATATGCTGATATCTAGACAAGACATATTGGTATATGTTATGGAATATATGATTGGATTGACCTACCATAAGAAACCATATGGAATGTTATCATGTGTCAATGGATTTCTTATGTGAAAGGTGGTGTAAGTGATCCTTAGATTTGATATCAACACAATATCTTCTGTTTAGAGTTATGTACTTTGATATTATTCTAGACTTGCAATCTTAAAGAGTAGGTACAAATAATAGTTGTGTACACTATAAAATACATGAAGGTAATGATTGATGAAGAAAGAATTCGTCTTCCTTGAAAATGAGGAAAGATATTCAAAAGATGTTTTAACACTTGTACTATTATCAAAATCATAGGCCTAAGTATTGATAACATAAAAGGAGTTTTATGTATAATCAATTGTGAGATAGCACATAGTCAAACATGCACCTATAATTAGAAGTTTAAACTAGCTTTAAAGTGAATCATACCCTAAGTCCAATTTGAATATAAAGAGATGAAGGGATTGAATTACACACTAACACCTTGTCATGAAAGGTTTTGATTTCGAGAAATTTATTCTTGGCACTTGGGTGGTCATGATGCTATGCTAGAAGCTAACTATGTTCTATGAATTTATTTGAACAATTTAGAGAATTGGTGTTTGAATTAAAAAGATTTTTTTTGTAGAAACTTGTAAATAAATTCATCATCAACATATATGGAAACCTAATTGGTCACACACAATAGAATCTCTTTGATCCAAAGTCAAAGGAAAAGTTAAAATGTAAAATGTTTTGAGTTCAAATGTTGAAATAAAGAACATTTTAGAAATTTAAAATGATTAATGTAGTATTCTAATATAATTATAAATGTTAATTAATGATTTAATAACTCTAATAGAGATCACAATTATGAAATAGCAGTAAATTTCCAATGTTAATATTTAAATGTTATAGGAAATTTATATTAATTTTGGAGGAGATCATAAGTGGAGGAATGGTCCTCATTTAGAAAGTTATTTTAATTCATGAATTGAAACAATTTGATTGCATAAGAAAGTTTATGAGTTTGTACTCATAGTTTGGGCTTATTGGATACAAAAGGCATATGAGAGTTAATAAGTTTGGACTCATGATGGCCCAAGCAAAGAGTATGGACTCCTTGGGCTAAGAAGGTAGCACATGTTACCTTAGCTATATAGCCCAACCACTTGGTGAAGTGGATGACACAAGCAAGGGAAATCCTAGCTTGTGTGCCACTCATGTTTGCTTCTAACTTTTGTCCTCTAATATCTTCTATTTAAAGAAAACAGATGCCAACCCTACAACATACATAAACACAATACACCAACCTTAGCTAATCCTACATTTAAACTTTAAAACTATTTTCTTAAAACAACAACAATAATCTAAAAAGTAAAATCTAAAATATTAAATACATAGAATCGACTTAATTGAGTGTCATGAATATCATTAGGTTTTTAGATAATCCTCGTACTTGAAGCATCTACCTCAAATAAGGCAAATGAAACCCCTATATCAACAGAAACATCATGTAGGAAACCTATATGTAAAGTGTACAAGAATGAAGTAAGTACAATTATTTAACAAGGAAGATTTCTACATAACCATTGGGTGAAACACATTTGGAAATATGAAGAATCTAGACATACACACAATTCATAAGACACTCAATCTAAGAACTAGTTCTGTGCCTAGGTCTTATCCAACCTATCTATGTCATGCCTGCATAATTTCTTAGCTATTTCTTGCTGAAGGGCACATGTCAAGTAGTAGCACAACCAAATTACAAAAGAACATACGAATCATAAATCATGTATCAACATGTCAAACTTGTGAAATTATACATCATAACCATATGTGATTATGCATAACATTCTTAACATCATTATCTAATCATGCGAGCATTCCTATATACATGTATATTTAACATATTACACATTCATACCTACAAAAACATTCACATAGTCAAACATACTTGATTGGATTCTTCAGAGTATATGTCATCGTCATCATATGTGTATGATACCTTCATCATATGTATGTGTATGTGTCTATCTTGCATGCATGCATACATACATACATACATACATACATACATACATACATACATACATACATACAT
>JANHAO010026434.1:0-11091 GCA_026873985.1 Saraca asoca | reverse complement strand
TCAAATAGCATCAAACATCAATTCTTTCAAAATTGTATGATTTCCAACATCAACTCATGAATATATATATATATATATATATATACAGAGAGAGACACACACACATATAAATATATATAGAAAAGATAAAATTTTACTTCCAAATGTCCAATGAAAATCCATATTGATTTGTAACTATAGTATAATATAATGTTCAAGTTCAAATCAATAAATAAGACAACCTTTTATATAATGTATATAAAAAGGAGAGTAAACTATTCTCACCTTTCATTGAATTTAAGATAGATATTACCTACTAGTTTTGCAATTTCAAACTTGTCCTTCAGCTTCCTTGCTCCAAGTTCTCTGTAAAATCTACAATTGCAAATCATTCAACTCCAAGATCACCCACTAGGGCTCATTAATCTTAATTTCTTGATTCACTTAGCATGACTAATTATTTGTAAAAGAAATTTAACTTCACGTAAAAAAATTGATAAAACAAAACATGCCTACTTGAAAGAAGAGAGTGTATCGAAATTTCTAACTCATCAAATTTTCTTGTTAACCACCTATAATTTTATGCGTAAGTCATATAGATTTCACCTTTAAATGCTAGTTCTCAAATAAAAACATCTCTAAATCTTTTTAATTCCTTATATATTTCTATTTCAAGCTAAAGTTTGTAGGCTAGAATGTTTCGACTCTAAGATGGATTCTCCATAGAAAATAGGCGAGATTCTATTTCTTTGAAAAATTTGTGTGAACAAATATAATTACAAATAACAAAAAAGAAAAGATCTTCACTCCAAATGTTTGTAACTTACATCAGAAATACAAAATGGGGCATGAAATTACAAGTATAAGAGTAGGAAAGTTTCTGAAAAGCTACAAGGATTAACAGAGTGCTTTAGAAAAGCACCACAAAACACAGAGTGTATTTAAATAAATTTTAAGTTTAATTGCAAAAGTGATCATGCCTTTTTATTTCACTAATGCCCCATTTATAAGAACCATAGGAAATTTTCTTTAATAATCGCGTATGAAAACTAGTTCCTATAAAAATAGACACATTCTTTAAAAAGGGAAAATAAAAAAGAAAGAAAACCAAGAATAAAAATAAATAAATAGTGATGAGCTAACCACAAGGAAACTATTTCATACATGCCCGATATATATGTTCACTTCACTAGCATTTGTTAACCGCTTACTTGTTGGTTTCTCGTATCAGCCTTGTTTCAACTCTGAGTGCGCAATCGACTTGCTTGCGAAATTTTGCAATAGGAGACTAACAAAAACCCCTTAGTTTGGTTTAATTACTTGACCTCGAGTTAAAATTTTGATGCATCCAAAAAATTTAAGTCAAAATCTAAACATTGAACCAAACTATGCCTTCACAATATTGACTTAAGCGCTTGATTGACTTATGATGTCGACAAACAACCATTTAACCAACCTACTACCCTTATGTTGCTCTATGGCACATGGAACCATTCCCTGATGGTTTTGCACAATCTTCAATGAGTAATGAGGATAGCTATGCCTTTAAGCAATTAAAGCTATTTATTTGTGCCTTTTTAAGGCATCCAAAAGGAATCATCCCTTACCTTCCCTTTTTAGGAACCTATTAAACCTTTAGAGCTCACTTTTCTTAGATTGCTTCAAATTTCTTTTACGTTCATTCATGCATACTCGATTTTCCTCCTTTAGTCTTCATTCCTTATAAAAATATGGTCACTATTTCAAGCTTTTCTTTTTAAGCATTTGGAGCCATTAAAGTTTTAGACCTCTATTCAGAAATACTTTCCATTCTTCAATTTAAAGTATTCATCCCCTTTACTAAGTTTGATGGTGGCAAGCATGAACCGCTAGTTTTCTACCTAGGTCTCCTTTCCAAAGGGAAACTAGACATGGATTTCTTGTTCTTTCATAAACCTTTGTTATTATCCAAGTCTATCCTTATTATTCCATGGATTTCTAAGAATGTTAGGGCGTTTAGGAATTTTTGAAGTCCTTCCCTAACTTATCTAAATTGATTAGTTTGAGTTTAGTTAGGGAAAGCACTTTTCTAGAAAAAAATTAGGTATCTTTGATGTAATCTAGTTATCTAGGTTTTCCTTGAAATGCATTCCTCTAATAATAGGGGCTACTTTATGTTTTTGGTTTCTTGCCACCAATAGTCTCCAGGTTCCTTATGGCATGATAGGCCCTTCTTCCTTCAACGTTATGGCTATTATAGGCTTGAGGCCACATGATAAAACTATCTTGGCTTCACTTTTTACTTCAACCAAAGATTTTCAACAACTCATGCTTGTTTTAGCCAAAATTTCATTTGCTCTATGTTTTTATGAACATTCCAAGGATAACTAGACTCTCTAGTTTCTAATAGCTAACATATCTCTTTTTTACTCTATTAGCCTTATAAGCATTTTTTTTTATATATCATTATTAAAAATAGCCTCTTCTTTTTTACCACTAGCTGTTTTACTTCATGAAAACCAACAATTGGCTTTAAGGCCCTTGGTTTTAGCTAACCTTTTTAAAAATATCAATCTAGCCATAGACTACCTTAGGGGTTACAATTTTATTTCTAACTTGGGATGCCTTTTTTAGATTTTTCAATTATAGTTAAATGTGGCCTCACAAGGCAATTTCATTTTTCAAAGGATTTCAACTCAAAATTTAAAAATTTGTCATATAGTCATAAACTTTTCCATACCTTTTTAGTCAAAGAACTAGAGTCAAAATCACCAAGAGAACTATTCAACTATTTCTTTTTCATTTTTTGTTCATTTGACATCGATGGTTCTTTTCCATATCTATAAATATTCTTTCCATGGTCTTATGGTTCAATTTGATTTACCTCTAACCCAAATCCATCTAACTGCCACAATGTTAAAATCGGGTCCAAATTCTTATGTCCTTAGTATTTATTTTCCTGTCTTCCTCAAAGGTCAGCTTCTTTTGCCAAAAACCATGCCTTATCAATATGATTGAGTACAGGGGTACCAATCATGCTCTTAAATAAACAATTGCATGAGCATACTTTGAAACCATCTGAATATTCCCTCATTGAGGATGCCAAATAACCATGTAGGTAAAATTTGAACTACATAACTTTTCCCCTTGTCTAACATACATAGTATTGTTCTTAGGGTAGTGGCTTTCAAAAATTCATTTGCATTTTAATGCACCAATCTCTGACAAACTTTCTTATTGTGTGAATATACAAACTACAAAGGCTTCAATAAAGACCACAAGTATGCATATCACTAAAATGTTAGCCTTTGAAAAATATTATAAAGTTGATTATAATCTCAAGCACCCAAAGTATATGATTATTGAAGTTGATGAAACCTTTAACAAGAAAAAAAAGTCTTATTACAAACGTCGCCATCATTCTTAGTGGAAAGCCTATAGCCAAAACCTTTTGATAAAGATAGACATTCCTCCATTTAAACCAAAGTGTATTCCTTTACCTTATGCCTCATTCAATTGGGCTAAACCAATCATACCAACTTCTAACCTTGATGTTATTGTTGCCTATCATTACCTATGTCTTGTCAATACCAATCAATTATCAATGGCTTATGTGGTGAATTCTTTAGGTAATATGTTTGATTCTTATGCTTCCCTAAATTTTATATGATAACCTTTGTTTTGTCTATTTACATAGGTCATTATAACTATTAAGATACCTGGTATAATTGGAGATGATGATGCGACAAGAGCCATAATTGATGAAATATGAAGGAAACATGAAGAAGCCAACACTATGTTTCTAGATGAGAAGCCACCAGCACCAAAAAAGAAAAGAAAATATCATAGGAAAATTGCATCTAGATCAGCCGACACTTAAGTAGTTGAAAGGAGGCTGTGGCCAAATAAATGGGTGAACCATCAAAAAAGAAAATAATCATTAAACTAAAAGGAGCTAACAATGTGGATTTTGAACTTCCCTCTCAACTAGTCTTGCAAATGATTCTTTCAATTGCTCAAGATATAGCTCAGTCGAAGGTATATCTCGACTAACTTTGTTTTCTTTTCCTTTGTTCTTTCTTTTGTTCTTCTTTAATGTTGATCTTTGTTATACAAGACCAAAATATGACTGGTGTTGCATCTTACCTAAAGCTGATTGTAGCGGAGCTTGTGACCACAGATATAGGTTGACAAATTTTGGTTCTCAAGACTTATATGTAGGTTATGAAGTAACAATTGCTAGCCGGTATGCTTCCCCATCGCAACTGACACTAAAGCCTTTATCGATCCTTAAATCGCCTTGTCAGGAAACCCAATTACCTGATATCAGTGGATTCCCACAATTCGATGAGGTAGATAGGGCAATGGCAATATTAGATTCATTGCTATCAGAAGAAGGCAATACTTTCTCTATATTTATCTCTATTGAAACTAAGATGGATGGCCCCGTCCCTGCTTTGGAAACTAGCACTAATAGGTAAGAACAAATAAGACAAGCCATCTAGACCCTTAATACTATTTTGCAAAATGATATGGGGTGGCTATTTCAGAAGCTAATCACACGATGCCCTTCACTTCTCTTTGTAAGTTTCGTAAAGCACTTTTGAGGTTGAAGTCACCATTGGCCTAAAATTCTTTATCCTTAATTACTAACAAGATTCCAATAAGGTCATTCGAATGCATGGAGGATATTGAACCATATATGAGGAGCAAAGACAAGAAGGACCAAAGGCTTTATGTTGTATGTCTTATGAACATGATGGCAAATGTTCATATCTAGAAAGCTTTGAATTCAAACATAAAGAATGCAGAAATGAACATCATCAGAAAACTATTGTGTGCTGATTCGACAATAAGTGTAATTTTACTAATTTATGTTTTTTAGCTACCTCAATGTCATTGTTTTTGAGCTCTCGTTTCTAATCTTGGTAATCCATGACATGCTTCATTGTTATCTTATACCTTTAAAACATGATTTAACAAACCTTTCAAAAAGAAAAATGCTATTTGTATTATAGATTTCTCACACATTTCCTTACACTATATGACAACATAAATTAAGTCAAATTAGTCCTAATTGTTTAAAAGTAAGTAGGGTGATCATTGATTAGTTTGATTTAGATTATATAACATATGCAAACACAAAAGATAATGTGCGTAAATAACACTATTCTTTGACATATATAATAACTTATTTTGACATATATAATAAATTAATTCTTTTAGGTTTCTAGGTTGATAAGAATCTTATTTAGGTTAGCAAGAGCCTATTGAAATTCTTATGGTTGTTGGATTGTATCACTCATAATTGCACACACTTGACAAATTAGCTTGGATCTAGCAAGCTTGGATATGTTATATGAGCATCATATGCAAAACTATGAGGGCCTGGCATATATGTCAGTTTTTTTGGAAAATATATTTATAGTTGACTAAAAAACCATTTAACCAATTTATAGTTAAGATGATTTATAGTTACTGTATTGTGTGCAAACTAGGTGTTCTTTCAACATCTGTCTGTTATAGTTTTATGAAAGCCAAAAAGAATAGGTTGATGATTTTATTGTATCCATACTTCTTTTATTAATCACAACATCTAGATTGAATCATTGTGCACCTTACTATTAACCAAAGACAACCAAGTCATTCATATTGGTAAACATAATGTATTCATGTAATACGAATTAATGCAGATCAATGCGGCCAAAAGTAGATAATTTTCATGGGAAAATATTTTAATTGCAAAGGGACTACTTCTTTATTCATATTAAAAGCCTTGTTATAAATTCTTGAGTGTGTAAGGGAGACTCATGGTTACACACTCGATCCCTTAGATGAATACCGAGATGCCCACCTTGGGTTGATGGACATTTCTCCTTAAAGAATATTATAAACTAAAGCTCTAATGACACAAGTAAACATACTTTTTCAGAGTTAACATAAGGACTTTTTTCTTAGCTCGAAAGGGTTCTAATATGCCACAATATCAAGGATCACAATTATGTATTTATCTACTTGCACTAAATAATTTACCTTAGTTAAAATTATATAAACGTCCTTAAAATGAGGGAAAATAGTCTACATGAGTATTTTCTCTCAAATTCAAGTCACATGATCTTCTCTTCATGCTTGATTTTTATGCAAAATTTTGTTTGAATCTGAGCATATTTGCTTGCCAAATTTGGTCATAAGTCCCGAATTATGACATTTTTTCCACTTGAAAATATCGATGCTCTCATTGATGACTAACTTTGACATAGCTTTGAAATAATCTTCAATATTCTTCCCCCGAGCTCTTTCTTGACTTCTTCTTTGCTTGTCTCTTTGAACTTCGCCAATGTTTTTATCTTCAACAATTCAGTCTGACATAACTCCTTGAAAGTCTTTGACATGTTCTTCTTCAACTCTTCTTAGGCTTTCTTCTACTTGTCTCCCTAACTTGTTGTTGGTAATGAAGAATGAGCTATCTCCACAACTCTTAAGCTGATTGTTTTTGTATATGAGTATTAGCTAAACATATGGGTGTGCCTATTATCAACTAGCCTCACATCCAATGTCTAATTCCACCGATATGAGAAACACAAGTCTCATGCATTATTTGGGTACAAGTATTACCTTTTGCTAACAAAACAATACTTGTTTGCAAGTCTTATTCCTTACTCACAAGTTTGCTGGTGTGGTTTTGATAATCCATCATATTTTGCTGCATGCTCTATTATTCAAACAACACTACTCCTCAAACATAGACTTAACACCTGGCTGGGGTCTTCACGATTACTTAAACATGACACCTTAATGATATCTCCCTATCTCGATTAGTAAGGTTAAACAAAAAGTAATCCATCACTTTTGTTCTAATTTGCACATGCCTATGCTCTTAAAGGTTATGGCCATGAGCTCCTTTTATGACTAAACTCTAGCATTCTTAAAGCAATGTGAGCTATTGTCGCAAGTTAATCCTCATAACTAAGTGAATATTTTTGTACGCAAAGATTTTGTGGTCAAGATGCAGTCATAATCACATGATCTTTTTAAAATGTAAGAAAATTTAACTAGACAATTATAGTCATAATTATTTTTTAATGTCATGTAAGAAAAATGATTTTTTTACTATTTTCTATTTTTTAGAGCCTGAGGCCACTTTTGTTGTTCACCCACATTTATCCGGACCTAAGTCTACTCCTTGATTGGGTAGACTTTTTTTGCAAAGCATGTATGCATATTAATGGTTGTATTTTGGCAATTGGTAGAGTTGAGTTGTCTATGTATTTGTGTCTGGTTGTTGCCCATGTGGACATTATTATATTTGGGCTTCTATTGTATTTTGTTTACCTATATAGGTTGTGAGTAGGGCAATTGTTGTATTGACCTAGTGTCTAGGGTCTGAAAAATTGGGAAAACTCTGCTAAATTTTTGTTAGAAATTTGATAAAGTATTTCGATAAATGCATCTATGTTGTTTAGATTTGTCCTCATGTAGCCCTCAGCTATTGTATTTTGCCTAGTTGTATAGGTTGTTGTGTGGTATTTGTTGTGCAGTGCTTATAAAAGACTATGCAAGTCCTGTTAAAATACTCACAATTTTATAGGACAGCTTGCTAAAAGATGCCCTCACTGTGCTGCAATAATGCACTCCTATCGTACAGTCCTCCTATAGGAAGCGATAAAATGTACAACAAGAACTTAAAGTATCAATATAAAAATGAAATAAATATAAATTGCTGGATATATTAGGCCGAGATTGTTTTCTTTGATGTTGTCATTTGTTAAAATGATAGAGTTTGTGTTGTTATTGTGCATGCAAGGGACAAAGCTGGACACAAATCTTTAGAGGGATTATTGTATAATGTGGTCATTTATAAGCAAAGAATATATACCTTTAAGATAAAAAGAATAATTGCCCCTGATTTTCACTAGAGGACACAAATTATATGATTGAAGTAACGTATTATATATTATTCATTGGAAATTATTAAATCCCCTTGACATCATTAATAGGGTTATAGAGTTATATTTTTATTATATACTTCTCTTATTTTTTTTCTTACAATACTGGAGACTAAAATAGATATCCAATAACAATGGAATTAAAATAGCTCTAATAATTTACTTTATTGCACAATCATACCAAACTTATACACAAATACACTCCAAAACACAATCAGATTTGCAATTCACGCATGGGATTGGCCGAATCTACCTCTTAATTCCTTCAAGCTTTTTGACTCCATACACTTGAATACCTTCTGGAATACCTTGATGCATTTTGTCACAAGCTAAAGCAAAAGTCGAATTGTAAATGTAAATTAAAGATTATGACCTTTTAATTCTTAAAAGGATCTTTGAGATCTATGATTTTCACATACCTTCCTTTGATAATGATGAAGCCATTATAGTGTAGATATTGTTTGTGTATATTGGTTTATCTGCCTTTATCCCTTTCTTATTGAAACATGCTTTGTTTTTTGATAGGTTTTTCATGTGTTCCTTTGTAGGTAGAGAGAGGACCAATATATGTGTAATTCCTCTATTAATCTGATGTGTCCATCAAGCATCAGTTATTTTATTAATGGATGAATGAGATTTATTTTATTTTATTAATAACTTCCCACTATAGGAAGTTACTTGTTAGCCCCAACCCTTTATTTTCAAGCCATTATTAAGTTACCAAACGGTAACTATCTAACATTCTTCCAGTTGGCTTGAAAATTGGATGAAACTAATACTCAAAATGTAAGTATAATGCATCTTAACCTTAAGCATCAAAACATATCCTCCTAAAACATTATAATTGCCTCAATATGATAAAAATACTAAATGTGGGTTATAGCGATTATACATTGATCACATAACATACTCCCTTCCATATACCACAAACACTAGCGTCCTACCATACTATGCCTATAAATAACACATAATGTTTTTAGACAATTCACATTATAACATATCAAAACACAATAATGTGCACATCATAACTAGAAACTAGAAATAGTGGGTGAGCTTAGAGTATCAACTTTAGTACATCATTCAAAAGGACAACCAAGACCCATTTTATATGCATATTCCTTAAATGTCTTTAGTTGTAGACCTTTAGTTAATGGATCTGCAATCATGAGATCTGTTCTAATATGCTTAATAGATACTCTTTGTTTCTGAACTGCCTCCTTAACAGCAAAACACTTTAATTCCATATGCTTGACACCTCTTAAGTATTTGTCATTTTTGAAGAAGAATATCATTACAAAATTATCACAGTAAATTTTCAGTAGTTTGGGAATGGTGTTGACAACCCCAAGCCTTGAAATAAAATTCCACAGCCATAATGCATGAATTGTGGCTTTAAAACATGCCACAAATTTTGCTTCCATAATGGATAAGGCAATGATAGATTGCTTGGCACTTTTCCATGATATTGGTCCTTCTCCAAGAAGAAACAAATAACTAATAGTGAACCTTCTACTATTAATGCATCCTTTGAGCAACCAGTCACTTCTAAGTAATTAGTTTTTTTGTATATGAGCATGTAATTCTTGGTGCCTTAAAGATATCTTAAAACTTTCTTTGCAGCCTTCTAATGATCAATTCTAGGATTACTTTGATATCTGCCTAGCATTCCAACTACAAAACTAATGTCCAGTCTTATACAGGTATGCACATACATTAGATTTCCTATAACAAAAGCATACGGAATTGATTCCATTTGTTTTCATTCTATATCATTCTTTGGACATTGCATAAGACTAAATTTGTCCCCTTTCTAAATTGGAACAATTATAATAGAAAACTTTTCCATATTAAATCTCTATAGAATTCTTTCAATATAGGCTTTTTGATACCATCCCAACAATCCTTGTGATCTATTACGGAATATTTCAATTCTTATCACATAGGATGCCTCACCTATATCTTTTATTTCAAAATTCTTTGAGAAACAGTCTTTTGTCTCACGCAGCATGCCTAAATCATTAGTGATAAACAAGATATCATCAACATATAGGATTAAAAATAGAATTTTGCTCCCACTGATCTTTCGATATATGCAACAATCAACAACATTCTCTTCAAAACTGAAAAAGGTGATGATATCATTAAACTTAATATATCATTGCCTGGAAGCCTGTTTAAGTCCATATATTAATTTCTTAAGTTTAGACACCAAATAACCTTTTCCTTCAATTAGAAAACTTTCAAGTTCATCCATATAAACTTCCTCTTAAAGATTTCCATCCAAAAAGGCTATTTTTACATTCTTCTGGTGTAACTCTAAATCATAATGAGCCATCAATGCCATAATAATACGTAATGAGTCTTTCTTTGAGATAGATGAAAATACCTCTTTATAATCAATGCCATCTTTTTGGGTGCATCCTTTAACAATGAATCTAACTTTATATCGTTCAATATTGCCATTCGAGTCACACTTGGTCTTAAAGACCCATATACACCCAACTTGTTTGGAACCTTCTGGCAATTTAATAATATTCCAAACATCATTTTTATACATGGATTTTAACTCTTCTTTCATGGCATCAATCCATTTCTCTAATTCATCACTTTCTATGACCTGTGAAAATGAAACTAGATCTTTATTAATTATAATATTAAGATCTGATTCTTGCAAATAAGTCTCATAATTGTTTGGAATAACTAATTTCCTTATTCTTTGAGATCTTCTCAAAGGTATTTCTTATAACTCATTTGCATCAGCTCTTTGTGAGTAAGTTTGTTCAAGGGATGTTTCATCATTCAAATATTGTTCAGTATTGTTATGATGTTCTTTAATGTCTTGAACAACTTTTGAAACAACAATGGATGAAAGAACACTCATAGATAAAGGAACATTTATCTTAACTTCCTTTATGTCCACATTTTGTTGTTATATATAAAGTTTCTCTTTATCAATAACACATTGAAATGAAGCTCTGGTTGAGTAATTTCCTGGTAGGAAGCACTTGTAAGTAGATGAAATTTATCTTTGCATCAGATTGACACAACTCAATAAAAGAAAAAAGGAGACAGCAAAAAAACCTTTTAAATAACACGATCAAAGTGTAATGCCTCAAATAAATAAAATAAATTAATAATAATGTTAGTATTAATATTTGGGAGAGCAAGGATTAAAATGAGAATTGAT
>JANHAO010026433.1:0-11088 GCA_026873985.1 Saraca asoca | reverse complement strand
GCTGGATTAAAGGTTAGTTTAGCTCACTTTTGTATTTTATTTAATGTATGTGATACATTGAAACCTCATCCCAACGGATCTGGGAGGTATGGTTTGGCCAAGTGGGTGTTCTTCACTGAGAAAATTTTTGAAATTTTCCCTTGTTGGCTAAACCAAATCTAACACAAGTTTGATGCCAAAGGCACTTCTTGGACTCAGCCCATGCAAGAGTTTGGTGTGTGGCTAGCACTTCTTGGATGCGGGGTGAGTTGGGAGTTCAGGTTCATCGCTGGCGATCTGTAATCTTGTGGGTCGTTTGGTAAGCTCTTGCTCACTTTGTCTACAGCTCTTCGATTTCTGCCACTTGCCTATTATAATTACTCCTGCCTCCAGTAGTTGTGCATGCCATGCTATTCTCAGCTTGCCCCTGACATTTGCTGGATTGTCAGATTATGGGTAGCTACCAGGTTCCTAGATCTAATGGTAGCATTACATGTTATATAAGTTGAAGAGACCCTTTTCTCGCTCTCACTTGACATTTGAAACCTGAAACTCCCAAGCTCTTCCTGTTCATTCTCTTTGCTAAACCCTGTGACCATTCATTACTTGTCTACTGCCACTGGCATCATTCTGGTTTCCCAGTTACTATTTGGGTTCTTCTCATTGGGAAACATTTCCACACGTGTCTTTGGATTTTTTTGCTTCAATTAATCATAGTGAGTCTTTCCTTTTTTAGCTTGTGCTTTCTGAACTTCTTTGCTTTATGGTTTGTGAGACTTGTCTATTGGTGGCTAAAAAATCTGAATGCTAGCTAAAGTTGTTTGATTGTGCATTTTCTTTTTGCCTGATTTGATTTATTTGGTTGTTCTGTCAGTAGACTCTAGGGTTTTTTATTACCATTTTGAGTCTTGTGTTTGTTTTCTGGATTTATCATTCAACTGTTGAGTCCTCTTTATCTTTTGGAGTCAAGGTCTTAGATATGGTGACCCGAGGTGCACACAGCCTGTAGTATGGGAAACCGTTAGCCTTAGTTCTTTGGGTATGGTCTGCTTGTAGCTACTTAACCATTATTTTTCCTTTATGTAGATAGGCCCAGGTCATGGACGTCATTGTTATCGAGTAGGGAGTGATGATGAGCCTGGCTCTTTGGCACAGTAGGAACGACATCTTGATGAAGCGATCTTGAGGAATGGTGAGGTCATTGGGGATTTCGTTGCTCGTCCAGACCCTATTGAAGGTTAGAAGGCTACTGTGAGTCAACAGCCTTTCGATTGTTAAGTGTTTAGTCTGCAAGTTTCGTCTATCCGCTATCACGAGCTCTTAAACACGGTCCGAACATATCGGCTCCACCAGGGATGCTGCATCATGATGCCTTCCCCGGATGATTATGCTCCTTATCTACCTCAGGGATTCATCGCCATCAGCTTTCCGTACCTTATCACTGGGCTAAGGTTCCTTGTGCATCCATTTATTGTTAATTTCTTGAATAAAGTTAGGCTCAGCCTATTCCAACTTACTCCTAACTCTTATACCTAGCTCATCTCCTTGGCATTAGTATATTTAAGGAATAATCTCCCATCGCCGTTGGTCAAGGTCCTTTGCTATCTGTACAGCATTAGGAATATTATCTTTTGGCTTGGCCAATTGAGTATAAGAGGATAGTACCGTAGGGGGATGCCAAAGGGAAATCCAACATAGGAAATTATAAAACTTGTTGGTTTTATATCTCGTGTCTATCCTTATATGACCTCAAAATTTTCAATTTTGTCCATATTCCTGGTGAGTGGGTTGAGGACATGCGAGTTTAATGACTTGTTCATATTTGCACATTTGCTTCTCTGATTCTAACTTTTGTCTTACTTTGTAAATAGGACCGGTAAGCATCCAACTCTTGGGACTGAAGAGCTTGAGGTGTTGAGCAAGATCGCAGCTGCGAACATCCTTGAAAATGACTTATGATTTGATGAGAGCCTCCTCTGTTTGTAGAAGCTTGCTCTAGCTCTAAATACTAAGCTGACAAGGGAGATGAGGATCCATCAGGTAAAGGAGGTTGGTTAGGTGAATTTTGGGGATTACGTGAACATAATGAAACTCATCCTTAGGTTGCCACAGCTTGACTTTGATGAGGACGTGACGACCTTGGCCCCGAATGTTGACATGGCTCCTATTGCTAAGAGCCAACCCTTAGCTTTGGCAATAGGTCCTTCGCAAGAGCTGGTTCCTACTTCACAGCCTAAAGCGACTACTGTAGTCAATGTCGCTACCCCCTCTAGGCCCCTCACTAGGAAGCAAAAGATGGACAAGGGGAAGAAGAAGGTTGCTGCCCGCAAGTGATTGACTCTAGAGGTTAAAGTCATGGAGCATTGTATTGGGCCCAGCTCTAAGACTGAAGAGTACCTCAAAGTCTTCATGGATGATGTTGGCATAATCTTGGGGCCTCACAATAGGATCCAAGTGTTGGAGTCAAAGGAATTCACCACTAGTGGATTGGCGGGCTACGTATCTCGTTATGGCCTAGTGGTAAGTGGAATCTTTTTGTCTCGGTTCTTCTACTTTCTTCATATTCTAATTTGGCTATATAGCTCTTCAGAATTTGTTAATAATGGTGAAGCTGGACAAGATGCTCTGAGCCTAGGATGAGGAAAAGATAAAGTTCATGGATAAGTTGGCTGTTGTCTTTGCTGAAGTACTAGAGTTGAGGAAAAAGGTCAAGGATGCTGAGGCCACTCTATCTTGTAAAGTGATGGATCATGAGGCCATTGCATTCAACCTTGGTAGGACAATTAATGATCTGATCAAAGCAAGGATTGACCTGGACCTAGCTCACAAATGTGCTGAGCAGGCAATGCAGCGGGCTGAGATTACAAACCAGCGAGTTAGGTTGGTAGAGTAATAAGCAAAGGCAGTGGAGCAGTGGGCCAAGGACGCTTTGAAAGAGCTGGATATGGCTAAAAAGGAAGCTGCTCTTGACAAGAAAGAGGTTGCCAAAGTCAAGGCAAAGTCTGCTTCACTGGTTACGGAAGCAGCAGAGAAAGTGGAGTCTAAGACCAGCGCCTCTTTTTTTTATACCTTGTGGGAGCAGCATCTGGAGTTGGACTTCTCTTTCTTCGGCAAAGAGGCTCTTGAGGTTATGAAACACTTCAAGAGAAGGGCTACTAAGGCCAAGTCTTCCAGAAAGAGTGCAAGGTCTATTGTTGAAACTTTTTTTGTTAAAGGTGCTCCTTAAAGAGAGAGCGGCTCGCCAGTTGCAGAAGTCATTGGTAACCAAGTAACGGATGTCCTTGGAGCTTCTTCTAGTGACCCTTTGCCTCATGAAGGCCTAGCTCCCGAAGCTCCAGTTTCTTAGGCCATTACTTTTTGTATCTTTGTGTTTTGTGAACTTTGAAATGAACCTTCAAACTTTGTATGAATTAACTTTGTTGAAGTAACACTGAATGAATTCTCATTTGTTCTCATCGGCTTCCCTGCTCGAATACATGAGACTCAATAAACTTGTGAAAGGAAGAGTACTTAGTAGACTGCTTCAATTAATATTCCTCATATAATACATCACCTACTTCTCGTGCAAGACTTTATTAAGACTTTTATTCAGAAACAAATACAAATATAAAAATTCAAAGAATTACTTGAATGTTTACACTTATTTTTGAATAATTTTTATAAATATTAGGGGTCTTTGTTGATAGTAACAACAAATATGTTCAGTATTCCAAGCTTGGGGCAACTTTATCCCATCCATGTCTACCAAATGATAAGCTTTATGGCCAATAACCTTCTTAACAAGGTATGAGCCCTCTTACTTCGACCCTAAGGTCCCCTCATTACCCTTGCGAGCACCAAGAAGGATAAGATATAGAACAAGGTCACCAAGTTTATAGCTTCGAGCTTGAACCCTTCGGTTGCAATATCTCATAACCCATTGTTGGTAGGTCGTGACCTTGAGGTGAGCTCTCTCCCTCATTTCTTCTACGAGATCTAGATTCATGGCGAGTAGTTAGTTGTTATCCTCTGGATCAAAGGTAATCCCCCATTGTGATGTCACCTGTTGGGATCATCGCTTCACATCTATATACCATCGAGAAGGGGGTCTCTCCTGTAGTGTTATAAAGTGTGGTTCTGTAGGCCCAGAGCACCTTTGGTAGCTCGTTTACCCATGCCCCCTTTTTGGCCCATAATCTCTTCTTCAAAATCTATTTGATGATCTTATTAATAGCTTTAACTTGCCTATTGGCCTACAGATGATCGACGATTGAGAAACTCTTCGTAATCTTGAGATTATCACAGAACTTGAGGAACTACTCACCATTGAACTGAGTTTCATTGTCAGTTACAATCTACTGGGGGACTCCAAATCTGCAAATGATGTTGTTCCATACAAATTTCTCTATCTTTGAAGAAGAGATCTCTATGAGCTCCTTTGCCTCTACCTACTTGGTAAAGTAATCTACAGTCACCACTATATGCTTGCAATTTCCACGAGCTGTAGGAAGCCGTCTTATTAGGTTAATGCCCTAAATTGCAAAGGGCCACAGACTAACCATCTATTGTAAGTAGGTTGGCTGGGCTTATGGGATCTTTGCAAATCTTTGACATTTATTGCACCTCTTGATGAGTTTAATCATGTCTTGTTTCATCGTAGGCCAATAGAATCCTTACCGAAGAGCCTTTTGAGCTAAAGACAACCCTAGCATGGTTTTCACAATGGCCAGTATGGATTTCTTCTATGATGGTATTGCAATCAGGGTCATTAATGCATCTTAAGAGTGGGATTAAGAACCCTCTTTTATACAACACATCATCGTAGATGCAATATCTAGCTACCTGAGCTCGCAATCTTTGGGCTTTAAGCTTATCCTCTGACGGTTTGTCATTTTACAAATAGTCCAGGATTGGGTTCATCCAGGAACCCATCATTCTGGCAATTGTCATCGAAGCATCTTTCTATTTTATGGTCGGGGACAAGAGGAATTCTACTAGGATCCCCCAAGGAAGTCAGCATCCTTGGTCATGGTTAAACGAGCTAAAGCATCAACATGTGCATTCTGGGCTTGCGATATTTGATTGACCTTATAATGATGAAATGACTTTAGCAATTCCTAGACTTTCTGCAAGTAGGTAGTCATATTTGACCCTTAAGTTTGGTATTCTCATCACACATGGCAGACAACAAGTTGAGAATCACTAAAAATCTTCAACCTTTCAGCTCATTCCTCTTTGGCCAGTCGGATCTGGCTAACAAAGCTTCATACTCGGCTTAATTATTCATGGCCTGAAAGCTGAACCTTAGCATGCAGAGGATCTTGTGCTTTTCTAGACTGATAAGGAGCACCTCTACCCTGGTCTTTTGTTTGCTTGATAACCCATCAATGTACAATTCCTAACTTGGAGCTTCTGATATCTCTACTTCCTCCTGCATGGGTCTAGTGAATTCTGTTATAAAGTCTGCTAGAGCTTGTCCTTTGATCATCGATCTAGCCTTATATTCAATTTCAAACTGAGCTAGCTCAATTGCCCATTTGAAGAGACATCTTGAGACGTCCGTCTTTTGTAGGACTTGTCTAAGTGAGAACTGTGTCAGCACTTCTATGTTATATGCTTGTAAATAGGATTATAGCTTTCTCGAGGCAACTACCAGGCAATAGGCAAGTTTATCCATTGGTGAATACCTTATCTCCGCATCCAGTAATCTTTTACTCATGTAATAAATATGAAACTGAGCTTCACCTTCTTCTCGCATTAAAGCCGTATTGTGGGTGTATTAGGATACTCCTAAGTAGAAGATTAGCTTTTTGCCCTCTTTTGGCTTTGACAAAAGAGGAGCTCGCCCAAGATATTGTTTAAGTTGTTGGAAGGCAATTTTGTATTGTTACGTCCATTCGAACCTCTTTGCCTTTTTTAGGATGTCGAAGAAAAGGACACATTTATCTATTGCTTTGGAGATAAACCTACTTAGCACTGTGACTTGGCCATCCAAACTCTAGATATCTTTAGGCCCAGTGGGGGATCTTATGTCAATGAGAGCTCTGATCTTTTCAGGATTTGTGTCAATCCCCCTACTGTTCATCATGAACCTGAGAAACTTTTCGGAAGCGACCCTAAATGTACATTTGTCATGGTTTAGCTTTATTCAGTATTTCTTTAGGATTTAAAACATTTCCCTTAGGTCATGGACATGGCTGGGGAGTTGTTCAGACTTCACCAACATATCATCCATGTACACCTCCATCGCTTTCTCGATTTGATCTTTGAACATCATGTTCACAAACCATTGATAGGTTGCCCCTGTATTCCTTAGCCCAAAGGGCATCACTTTAAAATAGTACAATCTATGATCGATGATGAATGAAGTGTATTCTTCATCCTGTGGGGTCATGGGAATCTGGTTATACCCTGAGTAAGCATCCATGAAACTTAGGAGTTCGTGTCCTGTCTTTGTATCCATAAGTTGATCAATTCTTGGTAAAGAGAAGCTATCTTTTGGACATACCTTATGAAGTCAATGCAAGTTCTCTACTGCCTATTTTTCTTCTTTACAAGAATAGGATTGGCCACCTAAATGAGATAATGCACACCCCGGATAAACTTATTCACTAAGAGCTTATCCACCTCTTCCTTTAATACCTCGTACCATTCGATGGTCATTGGCCTTCGCTTCTAGTGAACTGGCTTATGACAAAGATCAACATTTAATCTATGTGAGATGACCTTCGGGTCGATCCCAGCTATGTCTTCATGGTTCCAGGTGAAGACATCAAGATTTGCTTTGAGAAACTCCATCAGCTCTATCTTCGTGCTTGGGGATAGATTCTTTCCTAATGTGAGGCATTTTTTGGTGTCTGTCTCACTAACTTGAACTTCCTTGAGTTCTTCTGTTAGACCTGTCATCTTTTCAACACCCACTTCATGAGGATCCAAGTTGTAGCTTATGCTAGTCGAACTCATGGGTCACAACTCTCCTTTAGAGACCACATCAATCTTTCTTCCTTTTTCCCCCATTTCAACTGTGTCTTTATAGCATCATTGAGCCATTTCTTACTTTCGTCATACACATCCAACTCCATTTGGGGTTTTGAACTTGATGGTAAGTATTTTGGTGATATGACCATGTCTAGGTTGTTTATCATTGGTCCCCCAACACCACATTATAAGTTGATGGAGAGTCAATGATCAAAAAGTTAGCCAAGGTGGTAGCTTGGTAGCCTAAATCTCTAAGGGTTATAGAGAGCTTGATTTGCCTCGCTGGGACTATTGCATCTCCTGTGAATCCAAAAAAAGGTTCTGGGGAAGGCTTGAGCCAGTTAGGGTTTATGCCCATCTAGCACTGCCAATACATCACATTTACCGAGTTGCTCATGTCTAACATAATTCTCTGTACTCCAGCATTATTGATGCTGGCTTGAATGACCACAATGTTGTTGTGTGGAGAATGTACTCTCCAAGCATCTTTGTTACTAAAAGTGATGCAACCGGAGCTTGTTCTAGCTTTCTTTGCAAGTCTTCCAGCTTTATCACACCTTGCAAGTAGGACATGTTTTGCCTCTTACACATACCGCTTATAGGACCTCTTTGAGGCTTCAACAATATGGGGTCTATCATGAATGGTGAATATGGTCCTCACTGAGGGTCTCCCCTTATGTTTAGGAGTCTGTTAGTATTGATGCTAAGTTGGTTGGTGAGGCTATGAAGGTCGCTGTCCCAAGGGCTGCATCATGTAATCCCTCAAGCGACCCCTCCTAATGAGGTCCTCGATAGCGTCTTTGAGTGACCAACAATCTGAAGTATTATGCTCGACTTCGTTGTGATAGGCATAAAATCTATTCTTGTTTCTTCGCTCCAGAGGAGCTTTTAAGGGCTTTGACCTCCTGAAGTCCTCATTGTCCCTCTTTATTGTAAAAATTCTTTTTGGGGTGTCAGACAGAATGCTGTAAATGTCATAGTGACCTTGGCATAGTGGTTGCTCACCCCTGGTCTTCTTCGTAACCTAACCATTAGAACCCCCCTTTTGACTGCCTTTATTACTCCTACCATTATTCCTCTTCTTACCCCAACTGGGGCCTCTTGCCTCGTTTTTCTGATTGGGCTTCTTCATGCCAAAAGTCTCCACTTACTTATTTCTTTGGCAGCTCGATCATAAAACTTGCCCAAGTTTTTTATCGGAGACTTATGTATGCTCTCGTAGAGCTTGCCGTCCTTACAGAGCCCAGCAAAAATGGCTGTAAGGATGCTCTCATATGAAGGATTCTTGACATTGCAAACCTCGCATCTAAATAGAGCAATGTAATCTTTCAGTGATTCATCTTTTCATTGAAAAATCGTTACAAGGTGGCAGGACAATGTGAGCTGCCTCTTCAACGCCTTGTACTAGTTGAGGAATTTTGTTTGGCATTCATCCCAACTATGAATGCTACGGTCAAGAAGACTTTTAAGCCACATCATGGGTATTTCCTAAGTATCATATGGAAAACATGGCATTTGACCAGTGGGTTTGAAGTTTGGAGGTCCATTTGAACATTAAACGCATCCAAATGGTTGTAAGGGTTGGTATCCTCATTGTATGGTGGGATGTTAAGGACTTTGAATCTTCAAGGAAAGGGTTTTGTTTCGATCTCTCGGGTGAACAGCATCTTTTCCTCGTAACTACCTAGGCTGTTTTGAGTGTCAGATATTTTTTCTAGCTACTTCACCCTCTAGAGCAACTTATTAATCACTAGGTCCTGAGTCTCAAACCGTCAGTTAGTGGTGCGATGGCTTCTATCATCCTCTTGATTGTGAGAGTGGCGGTCTGAGGTTTTATGCTTTATGCTGTGCCCTCAACCCGATGAGCAACGATCTGATTTGCACCATTGATCAATCCTGCTTGAGCTTCTTTCTCGTTGCAAGCTTTGAGCTTGCTAATCATCTTCTTCACCATCTTCACGGACTCGATGAACCTCTGATCTCAGCCATAAATTGGACGAGTGGACAAAACCAACTTGTCAATGCTCTTTTCTAACAACCTTCTCTTGTTGGGCCCCGGGTTGCTGAGGTCCTCCTTCGGGCGCAATAACCTCAATTTGCCTTTGTATGCCCTGGGCTTGTACCTAAGCCAACCATATCGGCCAACTCTCTCACAGTGTTCTCAAATGCTTCCTGACACTAGAACCATGCTTGAGGTCCATTGATGTCAAACGCAACAGGTTGATAGGGAGTGAAAGGTGCCATACCAATGGTAGTACCTATTGTTGGGGTGACAAAGGTGCCTGCCGCAGGGAAGACTGAGCCTCTGTCTAGTAATGTTTCTTTTTGTTGCTGTACATGACCATCAGGTTAGCCAGCGATAGCGCCAAAGCTTCTAATGGTTCTTCCTCTCACCATTGCAACTACATAGTAAACCAAAGAAAGAGATAACGTAGTTGGGGCCCTTCCTCTAGTTCTAAAATGTTAACGATAAAATTTGGTTTGGTGAACCCAAATCTTAGTTAATCCGAATGGTTCTTCAACACCTCAAACTGCAAGCTGATAACTTGAGTTTAAATAGAAAAGAGAGTGAGAAGGAAGAAGAACAATGCACACAGAAGCTTTTATCGTGGTTTAACTAAAGCCAGTATTGCCCCTACGTCCACGGTAGTTTGTATTTTCTATAATATGGTGGTTTCTCTATTTAGTTGAATAGAGTTATAGTATCAGTGCTCTCTTATTATGTAAGTGCTCTCTCACTATTTTTGAGTAGAGTGTTTGCATGCAATTTCTTACTTATCCCCTATGATGATCTCCCCTTCCTATTTAAAGAAGTAAGGAGGGTTATAAGTGTAATTTGATAAATAGCAAGGTTATCATTTCCGCCGCTGCAGGCATTTAATGCTCGACGTCGGGCAATAAATGTCAGGCAAATCATTGTCGGATTATTAGGGGCTGATGTGTCGATTTTAGGAGCTGACCTAATGATTAGGAATATGTGCCACCAGTTGCTGATTGGACATCCACAATTATGCTTAGCTCGCTATCTCAATGACTTGAGGTTGTGTTGAGTGACCTACTTCGACCAACGAACTGAAACTCATTTCTAGCGAACTAAGGATGCTGTCTTGGCCTCGCCCTGCGTCCCAGGGCTCGCGGTTGGCGATCTGGTGTCTTTGCTGAGTGATCTCAGTTTCTTGGATGATCTGGGCATTTTCTAGTTGGACTTATCTCCTGTTGGGCCTTTGTCAACCCAATTTGCATTGTCTGAAAAATATCCACAATAATATGTAACAACCAACTTGAAATTAAAAAATGTAAAGCGATTTAGCCAACCTGTTAAAATTAAATTTATAAAAATGGCTTTGTCAGCTAGGAGAAGAAGCCACATGAATATAATTATAAAAATATAGTATATTCTAAAAACTCAAGTTACGCATTTATTAATAAGGTAAACAAATTTTAAAAAAAGTTGAAAAAAAATATTTTTTTTTCTGTAATATCATCTCAATAATTATATGCTACATGAGAAAAATGTGCATGAATCGACTATGCCTCAACTAATACATAAACATACCACGTAACTTTACATTCCAAACAAGAGTTTTATTACTTAATAAATAGTAAAATCATAAAGCTTTATTTTCACTAATAAAAAAAAACCTTATTGGGATAGCAATTAACTATAATTAAAATTTAACGTCTAACATGTTTTCAATAATATGCATTCTAAGAAAACTACGAAAATTCATCATTTTATCATATAATAGATTTCCAAGAAATATATATACTATATTAAAATAATTAATAAACAATAATAATTTCCAAAATATTTTTAAATGAAGGTGGTGAGCCAAATAAAATTAGACATGATGATGCGCTCCATCATGCAAATTAAAAAATAAAATAAATTAATTATTATCAATCACAAATATTGTAAAACATAGAAATAATATTAATCATATATCTTATAAATTAATATGAATAAACCACTTTAATTGCAAATATTCACATCAACCCAAAAGGATTTCTTGTACTGAAATTAAAAAACTAATGGAGCAAACACTACAAGAAAAGTAGAATTTGGTGACCGAAAATAGCGACCGAATTTATTCGGTCTCTAACTGCGACTGCTTCGCCACTGCTTCGCTACTGATTGCCTAAGAAACAAAT
>JANHAO010026432.1:0-11126 GCA_026873985.1 Saraca asoca | reverse complement strand
GTGGTTCAACTTGAATTGAAACCGCAATTCAAGTCTACTCCACTTGATCTTTCTCAACCGAAAGACCTCTAAATTAAAGAAGAAAGCCTTCAGGATTGATAGGCTCCTGAAATGCCAGTCTTTACAATGCAATCACAAGAGATTAACAAGTTTCTTGCTAACCTAGAAGATTTATAGCAGGCTCTTCTAAATCTATACAGATTTCTAAACCCTAGAAATCTCAAATAATGAAATAGAATTAATAAAAGAGATGGATATACAATACCAATCATTTGAGAAAAGTTTCTCAAATAGAGCTACATAAACATAAAGCAGTGTTGATCTAGAAAGATTTCAAAATGTTGAAGAATCTGAAGTATTTCGAGTGTTTTTCTCTCAGTCAGTTTTCACACTTGAAAGATATGAAAAGAGATGTGAAAATCTCATATTTATAGATGAGGATTGGATCAGAATAACTGCCATCACCGTCTGTAACAAAAAATGATTTTTTAGTTTGTACATCGATGTAACATCGATTATGGTCTGTTATTCACTAATCCATCGGCGTGACTTTGATGTGAAATGAGTTGTCTAAAGCTATACATCAATTTATACATCGAAGTAGACAAATTTCCAAAGCTTCAGTAATGATTTTTGGCCGATACATCGAAGTGATGTCAATTCAATAATGAGATTTTTGTTCATACATCAAAGTAACATCGATTTAACTATTTTATTTAAATACATCGAAGTGACTTCGATTTGTTTATGAAGATCTTTCACACTTCTTTAGTACATCAGTGTTGCATCAAAGTATGCAGTATGATTTTCTTTTAAAATCAGTTTTCTCCCTTCTTCCTCTAAAAATAATTGGATCAAATACTATTTCAGTTTATATACATAGAATCCTATTGAAATATGAAATATTATAATACTTAATCTTGAACTTCTTCACTGTTCTTGAATCATAATTCCTGAAAAATAAATTCAACATACTAAAACATATTGTCAGTTCAAAATTGCCTTTTTCAACATTCAAAACTGGTAAAAACTAGTATAACTTAAAGTATTACCGATTTAATAAACTCTAAGGCTAACAGGGACCTTCAAAGGTCTGGGCCTCCTGAAGTCCTCTTGATCCCTCTCTGCTATGCATATCCTATCCTTGGAGTCTGACAGGACATTGTAGTGCTCATGGTGACCTGGGTATTGAGGTCACTCGCCTTTGGGCTTGTTGGACTTCTTTACAATCCTCTCCCTGGAGTAGTCATCTTAATCCACATTGCCTTTTTTCTTATTATGGGCGGAATCATCCTTCTAATCAAGCTTTCCTGAGCTGAATGTTTCTTCACATTTGATCTACTTGGCAACTCATTCATAAAACTAGATTAAATCCTTCACTAGAGGCTTGTATAGACTTTTATACAGCTTTTTCCACAAAGATTGTTGCCAACATGGTTTCTTTAGATAGATTCTCTACTAAGTTAGCTTCAACTCTAAACCTAGTAATGTAATCCTTCAATGACTCATGCTTACACTAAAAGATCATTGCGATGTGACAAGGGGACACAAGTTACCTTTTTAATGCTCGATATTGGCTGATGAATTTCTATAGGCACTCTTCCCAGCTACATATTGAGCAAGCTAGGAGACTTCTAAATCATGCCTGAGGTACACCTCCTAATGTAGTTAGGAAAACTCAACATTAACCAAAGGATCAATCATTTGCAAATCCATTTGAACATTGAATGCATCCAGATAGTCATAAGGATTAGTGTCCTTATTGTATAAAGGAATCATGGGGACTTTGAGCTTGAGGGGGGACTAAGCCTTGATCTGTTTGGAGAATAGTAACTTGTCCTCATAGCGAGCTTGGTCACTAGGAGCTTAGATATGCTCTTCCAATTAGTTCATCTTTTGGTATAATTCTTCTAGCAGTGGGTCTCACACCCCAGATCACTGGCCAGAAGATTATTGATCCCTTTGACTCTTTTGGTTGTGAGAGCAGTGACCTGGAGACTGATTAGCTCTACTCAAACATTTGGCTTGCTACCACTGTGGAACATTCTTAGGTATAGTAGCTTTTTTTTGCCTTTGTAAATCCTGAGCTTGTGCTTGTGCTTAGGTATAGTGGCTTTGTTTTGCCTTTGTAAACCCTAAGCTTGCACTTGTGCTAGCACAGTGATTGCCTTAGTCAGCTTTCTTATCATATTTTTCAATCTTTCCTGACGTTAAAGCCAAGTTTGCACTTTGCCAAGGCCGTTGGCAATAGCAATAGCTTGAAAGGAGCTAGTTGGGGGCAAGCCAACTACAACACCAATGACAAGAGCAATAGAGGAGTCTATTGTAGACACATGACCTTTTGGGGGGTCAACCAATGCATTTAAAGCTCTGGTGGCTCTTCCTCTTGCCATTGTAGCTACATAAGAGATTAACCATAGAGCAACATGAGTCCTCACAGATGGTGCCAAAATGTTAACGGTGGATTTTGGTTCTACCAGAATCTAGCCAATCAAAAAAGTTCTTATGGACTTAAGCTGCTTTTCGGTTGTTACAAATGAAGAATGAAGAGAAATAAGAGGAAGAGCAATAAATGCACATAGTATTTTTAACATGGTTCAGCCAAAATTGAGTAGTACCGGTCCCTATGTCCATGGTCATGTATTGATCTAAAAGAATTTCTAAAGAGTTTTAGTATGGCTATTCAGCCTCCTTTCACAATGGTCTCCCTCCTCCTATTTATAGAGGATGGGGAGGTTACAATGGTAATTACCTAGTTTGTATTTTTCTTACATCAAAATAAATATACAAGACAACCTAATTTACTGTAAAATGTCTTCTACAGACTATTGGTTGATTCCTGATGTTTGCTTTCTACAGGTGGGGCTGGTGTGTTGCTTCCTATAGGCTGGCCTCACAAACAAAGTCTAAGAGGGTTGCTATTTCAAGGTTTAGCTGGGCAAGGTGCGATGTTCATGAGCTGGAACTCTCGATCGTTATTGGCCTTCAGTTAGTGAAGACAATTCCTACAAGCTCACCTTTGGCAATATGAGCTTGTATAGTGAGCTGTCGGTTATGCGAGCTGAGTCTTGTCCCTTAGTGAGGTGGGACTCTACCTCATTTTGGCTTGTTACTGAGCCATTGCCAACCCATCTCATAGTACCAGAAAATGCCTATAACATTAGTAATACAAATAGTCTACTAAACATGCTCACTGGGCTACTACTACTCACCATGGATATTGATTTACCTCTCAAGATCTATGCCAAAATTTTTAAAAGCTCATAAATGAATATATTATAATCAAAGATCATCTTGTCTCTTCCTTGTCCATATAGTCGATTTCTAACCTCCCAAATAGAACTATTGCTTCTCTTTTCACAACAAACAAGATTAGTATGATTTATATAGTATTTAATTAAGAGAATGCCATAAATAAGTAAATATACAAGTCTAGGCAAATATTTTCCAAAGTAAACTTACTAAAGAAAGGTTAGAGAGTCACTCACACTCAAGAGAGCTTGCTTGAAAAGTTGAGCCTAGATCAAAGTATAAGGGATTATTTTCAAATAAAACAACTTGTGGGCTTAGTAGCAAATATACAAGTTTAAGCAAATATTTTCAAAAATAAACTTATTAAAGAAAGGTTAAAGAGTCACTTACACTCAAGAGAGCTTGCTTGAAAAGATTAAGCCTTGATCAAAGTAAAAAATGGTTATTTTCAAATAAAATAACTTATGAGCTTAGTAAGAACTCAAAAGAAGGCCCCCTCACCTCCCTTCTCCACTTGGCCGAGCCTTTCATAGCCTTGTGAATTCAAGATTTCATCTTGGTCCTGTAAGGTTTTGTTTGAAATAAAGGGATGAATATAATTTCTTATTTGTTTGACAAAAACAACTCTTCATATTCTTAAAGATTTTGGAATATTGGAACCATCTCATCTCTTTTCTTTTAACAAATTTTTCTTTAGTTCTTAAAGGAAGAAACATAGGGAGATGAAAGGTGAAGTGTGGATGTTGAAGAGTCTACCTTTAGAGAAATTTGAAACAACCAAACTTGGTCTTGAAAGCACCTAAAAATGTGATAGAAAAAAGAAATGGGTGTTCAACTAAGATGATGAGATTGTGAGTGTTATATGTTTTGAAAAAGAGGAGGAGGGGGATGAGAGAAAATGATAAGAGAGTGAAAGTGAGAGGTGGTTCTTGGTTTTGTAGGCTTTTTAGTGAGAATGGGTGGAAACATTTTGAAAGAAAGAAAGGGAGTGACAATGGGTTAGTGAGAAAGAAAGATGAGATCATTTGTTTGGTTTTGAACTAATGAGTGTAATGATTTTATAGATTAAATGATGAGATTTTGGTAAGGATTTGTCTCCAAAAAATATGGCATCTTCTTAAATGTAAATCTCCCTTAGATCTTGGGAGATAGCCTTATTAATTGAGTGAATCTCCTCATTTACTCCTTTGTCTCATCATTTGGAAACTTGTTTTTTCTAGATTTTCTTTTAACTACTTACCTATTCTTCTCTCCTAAGGTTGCCATCCCTTTGGAGAAAGAAGGAACACTTGCCCTTTTTCCCTTCTTTTTGTTCTACTCTAGTTCCATTCCTAGGTTTTTAGTTACTTTAACTACTAGTTAGGATAAATATTGCTAGAAGAAAGGTAGATAAGATTTAAAAAAACTAAAACAATTATTTGTTTACAAAATACCAACCTTTCTAGTATACTTATTATACTAGTGTTTCTAAATACAATCTAAATTCTACAGTCTTTTTACCCTTTTAATTCTTATCCATTACAAATATTTTATTGTTTGCTACTTCAATTAGTTAAACAAAAAGAATGTAGTGTCCCATTCTTTCACATACTAACAGTATAGTTATACTAACTTCACCATTTCCCAAAATCCCCCTTACTTATCATGTACTTCTTTAAGAAAAAGGCCATGCCTCTTGTTAGGTTCCACAAAGATAAAGAAATTTAGTAAAAATCATATCTTTCCCTCATTCCTTTGGGGGAATGTATATACACCTTTTAAAAACACAAAAAATTGCATTCTTAATGTTGTTTCACAGATTGAATAGTTATAGATGATTAAGTATAACAATTGTTGTAGTTAATCTTTATTTGAGTTTATTAACATCAGAGTTTATAAGATTTAACATGCAAGATTCAAATCAGATTACAGTAATGCAATAAATGTGGCAAAGTTGCAGATTTCAAAATATTATGCAAAATGTTGTGCAAAATGTAGAAATAATAAATTAGAAATCATGTGTGCAACAGAATGATAAAAATCAGAGCAACAATTAATAAAGACACCAAATTTTTAAAGTGGTTTAACTTGAATTGAAATCGCAATTCAAGTCTACTCCATTGGATCATTCCTTAACCAAAAGATTATTCCCTAAAATCATAGGATTTCACTAGGCTCCTATTGGTCAGTTCATACACAAGACTTTTTAGGCTTTTTGCTAATTGATACCACAATAATTAGACAGGAATCTTGCTAACCTAGAAGAGTTTTACATAGGCTCTTCCAAACCTAAAAACCAGATTTCTAAAACCCTAGAAATCTCAAAAGAAAAGAAGTAATAAGGTAAGAAATACAAAACTAGAATTAAGATGAAAATCTCAATTAGCAATGTGTGATCCTTCACAAATTAGCTCAAATAATCTTTTATTGTTGAAATCTTGATAAGGCAATAAAGAATCAGCTTAAGCTATCTTTTTTGCATTTTTCTATTTTGTTGTATTAAGTTTTGGAAATGAGATTGGTATTTATAAAGTTGTTGTAATGACTTGTAATAGAATAACTAATTTTCTATTTTTTAGTTCTTGAATCGATTCATGGATCGATTCAGAGTAGTTACAACTATTTATCACTAATGAATTAATTAGTGAATCAATTCATCGATCACTAAATTGATTCATGTTCATTTCACAATAGTGTTCTTCTATGAATCGATACGTGAATCAATTCATATAGTGAAAAATAGTTTTTTATAAAAGTTTCACTTGTGAAAGAACATTTGAATAGCAATTTGAAAACTTCTTAACCTAAACTCATTTCATAAACTTGTTTCTACCTCATATTAATCAATTTAAGAAAATTGGTTAGAGCAAATTTGTTAAAGATACACTTACAAAAGATCTATATAAAAATAAAATAAAATAAAATCCTAATACTAATGTAGATCTCTTGATTAACCTTTGATGAACTTTGAACCTACATATACTCAACAAACAATTAAAGCTCATAAACATAATATGATTCAACTTAAAATTGTTTTCAATATCCAAATAGAAGAAAGTATAGCTAGCCATGCTAACAATCTCCCCCTTTTTGATGGTGACAAACAATTGTAGATAAGATTCAAAGTTTGTCAAAAAAAATCAATTTTTTTTAAGGAGGGTAAAATAAATTTATTGTCTCCCTTTTCATATATCATTTTCCTTTTAAAAATTTTAATAACTCATTTAAAATCAAGCTTTAGCTCTTTTTTCCCCCTTTTGGCACTTCAAAAAGAAATGGGGCCACAAGAAAGAAAAAGTTAGAGCATATAGTAGTGATGGCCTTTGTGATTGCAGTAATAATAGGTAATGTAAGTAGGATTCCATCTCTTGACTTTTTATAGTGTTGCTGCCAATATCCTAGACCATTTCTTTTATGAGAGTGCTTTCAATTCTACAACATATCTTCTAGTTTTCTATTGCTATCAAAAAATCTTTGCAAAGTCTTTTTCAAGGTAGCAATTTTAGATTTATATCTATCACATTGTTCACATAGATTTTCTTCATGCATCTTTTCAATTCAAACATTTAACTCTTCATTTTCTTTTTCTGAATCTTTGAATTTACAAATCATGATTTCAAGTTTAGTTTTAAAAGTATTTAAATCTTTCTCTACTTGCTTAAGTCTCTTTAGCATGTCCTTTTTTTCCTTTTTAGTTTACTCTAACTCTTTTGAAGTTTTTATCTGCTAATTGTGCATTTTGATGCATAAGACCTTAAGCTCATCATCATTATCACTATTAGACTCACTAGATTCATCAAGTTTATCAAACTCATTAGATTCATCAAATTCATCATCAGCAGAATTATAAAAGAAAGATTTTGAACCAAATACCCCAATATCTTGATCATGTTTGGCCATGAAACATAGTTGTGCTTCAACTTCAATTCCTTCATTTTCTGAACCAGAATATGAATTGTCATCATCCCAAATAGCAAAATTTCATCTTTTGTTAGATGATCTCCTCTTCCTTCTCTCACTCTCTATTTGTCGCTTCAGATAAACTAGACAATCAGCCTTAATGTGGCCAAGTTTGTTGCACTCAAAGCAAGTTAAGGTTGTGCTAATCCTTTATTCATTCTTACTTTATTTTCTGGCTCTTGGAGCTACTTTCCTCTTTTTATTTTTCTTCTTTTCTTTGAAATTATCTTGAATTCTAATCATGTAAACAATCTCCAAAATGTCTAAGATTTCCTTTGCTGTTGTACATTCAAAAATTCTTTGAAACTCATTAGTAGATAATGAACTAATAACAATTTATTTTACCTTGGAGGCAAGGAGGTGTTTTCTCCTTTCCTCCTCAATCCACAACAATTTAGACTTAGTCTTAAGAATTCCATTAACAAATATTTTAGCACATTCATAACTTGTTTCAAGAAATTTGAACATGTCTACATCTAGTGCTTCTACAAAAGACTTGATCTTTAGTTTCCAAAAAGCAAAATTTTCACTATCAAAGGTAGGGGACTGTTTAGGGATGGATAATCAAAGAAAATAGTCAATTTAGAATCCACGATTTTTAAGAAACCAAGTGTATCTATAGCCAAAGCTCAGATGTCAACTGTCAGGTCCCTCAAAGATAAAGAAATTTAATACAAATTGGATCTTTCCCTTATTCCTTTGGGAGACTATATAAACACCTTTTAAAAACATAGAAAATTGGATTCTTAATGTTGTTTCACAGTTTGAATAGTTATAGATGATAGATGATTAAGAATAACAATTGTTGTAGTTAATCTTTAATTAAGTTGATTAATAGCAGAGTTTATAAGATCTAACTTGCAAGATTCAGATCAGATTACAGTAATGTAGTAAATGTGGCAAAGTTGTAAACTTTAGAATATTTTGCAAAATGTTGTGCAAAATGCAAAAATAATAAATTAGAAATCTTGTATGCAACAGAATGATAAAAATCAGAGCAAGAATCAATAAAGACACTAGGTTTTTAAAGTAGTTCAACTTGAATTGAAATCACAATTCAAGTCTACTCCACTAGATCATTCCTCAACCAGAAGATCACTGTTATTCCCTAAAATTGTAGGATTTCACCAGGCTCTTATTGGCTAGTTCATACACAAGACTTTATAGGCTTCTTGTTAACCTATACCACAAGAATTAGATAAGGATCTTGCTAACCTAGAAGAGTTTTACATAGGCTCTTCCAAACCTAAGAACCAAATTTCTAAAACCCTAGAAATCTCAAAAGAAAATAAGCAACAAAGTAAGAAATACAAAACCAGAATTAAGATGAAAATCTCAGTTAGTAGTGTGTGATCCTTCACAAATTAGCTCAAATAATCTTTGATTATTGAAATCTTGATGAGGCAGCAATGAATTAGATTTAAGCTATCTTTTTTGCACTTTTTTATTCTCTTGTATTTAGTTTTTGAAATGAGATTGGTATTTATAGAGTTATTGTAACGACTTGTAACAGAATAGCTAACTTTCTATTTTTCAGTTCTTGAATCAATTTATGAATTGATTTAGAGTGGTTACAACTATTTATTACTAATTAATTAATTAGTGAATCAATTCATCGATGAAGATCATGAAGAACTTCTTCACCAAATTGATTCATGAATCAATTCATGCTCATTTCACAAGAGTGTTCTTCTATGAATTGATTCATGAATTAATTCATAGTGAAAAATAATTTTTTATAAAAGTTTCACTTGTGAAAGAACATCTAAATAACAATTTGAAAACTTCTTAACCCAAACTCATTTCATAAACTTGTTTCTACCTCATATTAATCAATTTAAGAAAATTGGTTGGAGCAAATTTGTTAAAAATACACTTACAAATGATCTATATAAAAAATCAAATAGAATCCTAATATTAATGTAGATCTCTTAATCAACTTTTGATGAACTTTGAACTTGCACATACTCAACAAATAATTAAAGCTCATAAGCATACTATGATTCAGCTTAAAATTATTTTCAACATCAAAATAGGAGAAAGTATAGCCAGCCAGGCTAACACCTCTTGAATTTTTACTTCTTAATTACCTTCTTCTTTTGATTTCTCTTTGGATCATTTTTCCTCTATTTGTCTAAAAGGCCATTGGCCTTCCTTTGAAGGCTTTAGATCACAATTTGGGCTCCTCATGAGGCCCAATTATGCACCTTCTTCCTTTAAAGGACAAGGTCCTTACTTTGGGCCATTATCTTTAAAGATCCTTCCCTAAAACATTGTGTTTGGGTTTTGGATTTTTAAATTAGAGTCCATCTTCTAGGTAGACTTGGTTCATGAGTTTCTATATTATCCAACCTAATGAACTTGACTTGTCTAGTTGATTGTCTAATGATTCATATCTTAGATTATAGGTTGTTATTCTTAAAGTTTCTAAGTCCAATTCTCATAGACTAGATTTCAAAATTCTCAAAAACTCTAATTTCTTTTAGATTTGAGGTGACTTATCCTTTCTCCCTTTCTTGAAAGTTTAGTTAGTATAGGTATGTGTGAGGGTGGGGTGACATGAAAAGATAAGGCAAATGGAAGATATTTATGATAATTTTTGTACAAGAATGCATCTTCCTATTAAATGCTTTGCACATGCCTTATTTGGACAAGGTGGTGTGTACTAGATATTTTCCCATGAGATTTTATTGCTTGAAGCTCTAGAAGTCTGATAAGCACAATTTATACATAATTTATATCCCTTTATACTTAGCTTTTGACATGTTTATGTGCATAATAAGACACTTGAGATAGGCTTTGTGGTTTGCTAAGTTTTTGTGCTTTAGTGAATTTATTTAGTAAATGTACACTATTTCAAATTATTTCAGGTTTTTTAGTATATCTTGTCTTTTGAACCTTAGTTTTAGCTTATTCTTATGTCTTTGGAAAGCTAAGAGAAAGAGCTAAAAATTTCATACAAAGCCTAAGGCCAAGTTTAGCTATTTTTGGAGTGAAATAAAGCCTGGAAACTAAAACAAAGTGCAGTGCTATGATCCAGACTCAGTTTTAGTTTTGTCATCGTAAATGGAGCTTCACCCATCATTTCAATGAAAACTCAAGCCCATAGGATAATTATGATCCAAACCTACAACTTTCGTGAAGGCTTTGAGGGCAAACTACACTATTTTGAATTAATAATATGGGTATGAACTTAAGTGTTTAAACCTATTAAGGGTTGGATTGTTTTGAAAAGCCATCTTAGCTTTTAGCCCATAACTTGAACTAGGAACCGAGTTTTTATACAAGGTCAAGGCCATTGGGAAGCTAAGTGATGGACATACATTTCATGTGAAGAGAGTCATGTCCAATTAAGCCTCCTTCTAACCCTAATTAACAACCTAACCAAAAGGCAATGCACTAAGTTTATAAATAGTTAGCTGAGCCTCTATTCTAATAACTTTTAGATCATTTTCTATATTATCTTTATTTTTGGGAAGAGAGGAAATCTACTAGGGCAAGACTCTAGCCCTAATTAGGTTTTCTCTTCTCTTTTTATTTCTTTATCTATTTTAATATTTATGTGTAATTGAATCTTCATCTCAATCTAAGGGAATTTCTACTCTAATTCTTTAGTTGATTGTGAGACTTGCTTACTGCTTATAATTGCTATGGAAAATTGATTAAGGTGGCCAATTAATTATGTTAGCCTAGCCAACTAGACTATCTTTTATTTTGAAAATGAAAACAATTTTGATCATATCATATTATGTTTATAAGCTTCAACTATTTGCTGAGTATGTGCAGGTTCAAAGTTCGTCAAGATTCTTCAAGAGATCTACTTTAGTATTAGGTTTATTTGATTTTTATCGGATCTTTTGTAAGTGAATTTTTCACAATTTAGCTCCAATTATTTTTCTTAAAATGATTTTAAAAAATGAGGTAGTTTTTAAACC
>JANHAO010026431.1:0-11092 GCA_026873985.1 Saraca asoca | reverse complement strand
TAAATCTTGACTGCTTAGGATAGATTCATTAATCATTCCAAGGCTTCTTGCTATGATTTTCAACAATTGAATGAACCTTAAGTGATTAAGGATGCATAAATCTCAAGCTAGTTAATTTCCTTGGCTGGTTGCATGTTGTTTGTTGTTGTTTTTGTTTTTGTTTTGTAGTTTATGTTAGTGTAGCTTAGGATCTAGTTTCTGCCAACCCCCTCCCCCATTTCCAGCTCCTAATATCATTGATAATATCATCCTAAAATGATTCAAAGGCTTGACCTAGTGTTACCTATACTACAAATAGTTAGGTAGCTTCGATTTTATAAATTTCTAATTTGATTCGGCCTCGACACGCACAATCAGTATGCCAACAATTCAATAGCTTTATGAAAATCTAGAAGAACATGAGTTAGAACTTAAGAGATACAAGAAAAATGGTGATGGTAAGAAAAAAGAGATCTCTAGCACTGAAGGTTGCAAAAATAGTAGATTCTGATGAAGAACAATTAGAAAGTGATGTAGATGTAGTTGACATAGAAGACATGGCCTTGCTAAGCAAAATGCTACAAAGAATTCTTAGAAAAAAGAGGAACAAGGAAAAAAGGAAAATAGCTCTTTAGAAAAGAAATCAAAACAAGATAAATTAAGGAAATTCTAGTGTCAGCAGAACTCCACCTTATTTTGAATGCAAAAAGCCTAGCCATATCAAACCAGATTGTCCAGTCTACCTAAAAAGACAACTTGAGAATAAAAGAAGGAAAAGAAATCTGACTTTCAAGAAGGCTGATCTAGCTTTTTGGGATGATGATAATACTGACTCAAGAGATGATGAATAGAAATAAGAAGAAGCACACCTCTACCATATGGCAAGACTTGATGATGATAATGAGGTATATAATAATGAATCTTTCTTCTACACTAAGGATGAACTTAATTTGGAAAATAAAATTTTCTATAACTCTAGTGAAAATGAAACTAATGATAATGATAGTGATGAAGAAACAGATAATGTATGCATTAAGTTGTATAATTCTTTTCTGAAAGCTAAGAATGATTTGAAGCATGCTAAGAATGAAAATGATAGCCTGCTAAAGAAAATCAATCAATTAGAAAAAGAGAATTGTGATCTAAATATCCTAGTAGAAAAGTTATGGAGTGAGAGTGAAACATATGATCAATGTGAAACTTATAAGTCTAAAATAGATAAATTGACCATAGTTTTACAAGGATTCACTAATAGTGAGATAAAACTCAACAATATGCTAAAAAGTCAAAAGAACTTTTAGAATGAAGTTGGTTTAGGATATAGACAACAAAGGAAGAAAAGATCAAAAAGGAACCATAGACACATTATATATTTTTACTGCAACCATAAAGGGCACTATATTAAACAATGTCCCTATAGGAAAGGTACCTATGTTCTTAAGCCAAATGAAAAGTTAGTTTTGTTACTAAAGGCATCCAATTCGAATAGAAATGTTGTGGTGTTAACTAACAAAACTAGACCCAAAACCAATTGGGTACTAGCAAAGGAACTGTAAATTCTATTTTGCAAGTCTATGTGGGAGAAAAGAAAGTAACTCATAACTTTCAATAGCAGTTGCTCTCACCACAAGACAAATAAATCTTAATCCCCCATTATTAGTAAACTTTCATATCTTTTCATTTTAAATGCTTAATTGATTTGTACATTGCAATTACCAACTTAGGCATTAGAGATGTCCCTCAGTTTGTTTTGCAAGTGCATGGTGAGAAAATTGAGTTTTCAATGGTACAGAAATGTTCATTGGTTATTTAAGAGATTAGGAAAACATTTTTGAACCAAAATAGTGTTAAAACTAAGTTTAGAACTCCTTGAACTGATTCATAATTGATTTAAATGTATCTAGGATTTATTTAGGTTTTTGAATCAATTCAAGAATCAATTCACATGTTAAAAATTTACACTATGAATCGATTCACAAAAATTTTCAAACTTTGGGAATGCTTTTAAAAATTTCTAAAAATTTTCATTAAACCTGGATGAATCAATTCAAGAATTGATTTGCATAAGAATCCTAAGACCAATTCAATTATGCATCAATTCACTCATAAATATTTGCTCTCTAAATCGATTTGTGAATCAATTTGAAGTGTAATCCCATATATATTAAATCAATTTCAAATTCATTTCAACTGATTCTCATTCAACCTAACCCAACAAACCCTCTCAAACTCCCTCTCACCTGCACACTTGAATCTTAATCTTGGACTTTTATTTTCACAGAAATCTTACAAATATGTATTCTAACAAATCTAACTGATTAATTTCATCAAATCTTCCAAAAACCAAAAGTTCCCAATTTTACCCCCAAATGTTAAATTTCTAGAAAATTTTCAAAAATCCAACAAAATGTCAAAAAGGATTAAGCTACCAATAAAAAGAAAGGAAAAGACACCACATAACCTTTAACCCTAATAGAAGAGGAGTCACTTTCAACTTATCAAATGAGTATGCTACTTACCTTCAACTTGGCAATAGGAAAATAGAACTATTAAAATATTTTAGTGATCAATAACTGCAGGCTACTCATTTTCATAGTCTTTTAGCTAAGTATAAAATAGAAAAATTTTTGACATTTAAGGGAAATAGTTACCTTAGATTAATAAAGATGTTTTATGCTAATCTTGCCTTAATTAATGACAAAATTTCATGCTATGTGATGCATAAACATACTATTATTGATTCAAAACTTTGGGCAAATGAATTTGGCATGGATAACAATCAACCAAAGCTTCCTGTAGAATCTTTTCCTAAATATAGCAGGGAATGAGCTATTAGAATGCTCTTTCCCTATTCCACCCCAAAAGAAGGAAGTGGGAAACCGCTTATTACTAGGCTATCCTTTAAAGATATGATCTTACACTACACTTTATGTAAAGTAACAATCCCTATGTTCATAAATTTCACTCAAATTGTGGAGGATGAACTTTTATTTATATGGGTTATTAAAAATCAACTTGATTTTAATATGTTCTACTTTATTTTAAAATATATAGGTGAATGTTCTAAAAAAATAGACATGGGCTTCCTCTCAATAGAAAGATCCTGTCTCCTATCTTTGCCAAATTCAAGCTAAAACTTTCTGATGAAATTCTAGGTTTTCCAATAAACCCAATTATAATGATTAATGCATCACATTTTCATAAAATGGGGCTACAACAAATGAATAGGGAAAATGGGCTAAGAAAAGGTCAAAAATCCCTCAAATAACTTGAGAAACCACAAGCTCAGTAGCTGGATTATCTAGTGAAGCTAAAGGAAGAATGATTGAGATGATAAAAAGAATGTATAAGCATATGAATGATTGAATGAATCAAATAGTGGACAAACAAGAAAATTGGTTTAAGTTAATGGAAGACCATTTGTCTTACATGGAATTTGAAAATCAAAAGCATGTTACCTAAGTAAATAAGGGGCTCGATTCCATGGAAACTCAATTGCATGAAATTACATAGTGGATGTAGGAATAAGAAGAGGAGCTAGAACTTCAAAGGATGGATGATCATGACCCTCCATAAGAATAGTGTGCTATGTACTGTGTTGTCTATTATACTACAACCCTTAATCCCTTATCCCCTAATTCATTATTTTCTGTTGTTTTAGTTTGTATTCTGACTTATTAATGTTGGTTTGTATTCCTATTGATTCTGGATAATGTATATTTTGGATATTATTATTGATTTTGGGTTCTAATTATACATTTGATTTAGTATCCATTATTGATTCTAGATTTCAAAATGTGGATTAGATATTGAATTCTAATTGATGTACTAAATTTTGGTATATATGATAGTTTTATTCTAATCTAATTTCCTTAAATTCTAAACTTTTTGGTACATTATTTTTTTATGAATGCATTATTGCCTTTTTGATATGCCAAAAAGAAGAGAATGACAAGATTTTAGATAAGATCTCAAAGTAAGAAATAAGGATTTTGAAGAATGAATTTTAAATAAAGGAGATGTTAATTTCAATTCAAAAGGGGGGAGATATGAATAAAAATATGGAAAAATATAATAAAGATAGTATGATATATGTATAAAAGTCATTATAAAAAGGGGAGAATAAAAATCAAATTGAGATTTAACCAAAAATTTTTTATAAACTATGATCCTTCAAATTTTTTTATAAACTTTGATTCTTATCTAAAATTGTTTGTCACCATAAAAGAGGAGGAGATTGTTAGCATTTTTAGTGGAGATTGCTTTGATATTTTAATTTATCTAGTTTTGATATTGAAAACAATTTTATATCTGACCAAATATTTTATCATTTGATATTTGTTTTGCAAGATCAAAATGCATATGATTCAAGATATCCAACAATTTCATTTAGCATTTATTTTTTCTTTTATAGGATCTTTTGTAAGTGAATTCAAATCAATTCTAATTCAAGAAAATTTCTTAAAAATGATACATTGAGGTAGAAATAAAACATTTAAAGTAATCTCAAAATTAGATACTTTTCAAATAAGTTTTAAAATGATCTTTCATAAATGTAAGTTTTATAAAAACCATTTTTCACTATATAAATCGATTCATAATAAAGAACTTGTGAAAATCTATTTGAATGGATTCACCAATCGATTTATAAACATAAGTTTTGAAAACATATTTCTTACTGAAGGTTAGGAAAATTATCTGAATCGATTCCCTTATCAATTCAAGACTTGATTGTTTAATACTATGATTTGATTCATGCATTGATTTAGTCATGAACATTTGTTATGATATTCATAGACAAATCGATTCACAAATTAAAAGTTAGTTATTTTTGAAAGTTGTTTACAACAATTATAAATACCCCTAACCACTTTTCAAATAGAACAAGTTTTTAAGCTTTTACTTTCTCTCAAAAGTGAAAAACACACAGCTTACAAAGCCTAATCAAATTTTCATTTACCTCACTATTTCTTGTAATTCAAAGGATCTTGAACCAAAATTGAAGAGAATTTCACATTAGATGTTTAAGATATTCAACTCAAACTTTGGTATTGTATTCTTACCACACTTCTTGTTTTACTTTCAAATTTCTAGGTTGGTAGGAATCTATTTTTTATTTGGGCAATTTCTAGGTTAATAGAAATTGGAGATACAAAGGAAGAGGTTGATCTTCCTTTTGCACCTTCTTTAGCTATGAGGTTGATTACAGTTATTTGAAGATTGCATTAAATTCTTAGAATATCTCTAGGTTATGAGGTTGATCATAATCTTTAAGAGATAGAAGAATTGTTGTATTTATAGGTCTAGCAAGAGCCTAGTGTAAATCTTTCTATAAAATTAGTCTTCAAAAGCTCAGTTTAAATCTTGTGTTATTAATAATAAAGCAGACTATTTAGTTAAGAATTGTCCAGTGGATGTAGACTTAAATAGTGGTCTCAGTTTAAGTTGAACCACTTTGAAAATCCCTATGTCTTAATTGTTCTTTACTATTCTTGATTATCTTGCTGCAAGTTACATTTTTCACAATTACATTTCTACAAATCATAATTGTAATTCTACTACATTAGTTTAATAATTTCTACAATCTATTACATTCTGCTATTCTGTTGTAATAATATAAAACTCTGCTATGCTAAAATTTGTTTCAAATTGTTTAATTGATTTTAACATTCAATATCATATCAATTCAATAACTCTAATTAAGTTCTTGATTGATTATCCAATTAGCTTGCAAAGTTTTTTTTTTAAAGATAGTTTCCAAAGTTATTTTTCAAAGATTATTTTCTTTAAGACTTTTGCTTTACAAATCAAAATAGAATCCAATCATTTTTCATAAGCGTATAAATTTTACAAACGTAAAAAGGGCAAGATGCATGCTTTATATTTTCTATTATTTTTTAGGACTTACATCAATAATGATTCATAGATGTCCTAAATTGGAAACACTACCTTTTGGGAGGGATGATGCTGCCAACCTTAGGTCCATTAAAGGTGAGCAAAAGTGGTGGAACTCTTTATTTTGGGGAAACAAAGATAAAGAGCCATTTCAATCCATATTTGTAGCTTCAAATAATTACTTTCCTTTTTTTTTCCTGCTACTTGTAATGATAGTGTGTACATGTCAAACATAAAAGACCATTATGTTGTGTTTTTCTTTTGAATATTGTTGTTGTATTTTATGTTGTACTATTTACTTTAAGCTTATCCCCAAATTGGTGTTTGACTTACTATAAGCTTACGTGTTCTTGAATCATCCCTAAATTTAGTTGTTGATAACTTGCAATTTCTTGTTCAATCTTATTATGAAGAGACTTACTTAAATTTCATTCCACATCTTGATTAGGGAAATTCAGTATTTTTGTGACTATTAAGTAAAAAAACACTTGGAGTTATGGTCAATGACAATACCATTGTTTTAGTTGTGGAGGGATACTTTTTCTTACTGCTATAATGCCTATAAAGAGGGAAATTACAAGGCCTAAGGCTTTATACATATTTTAAGGGAAATTAGTGCTCAATTTTCTCAGGATTTCTTTGGTCTCTCTACCTAGTAAAACTTTCTTTTTAGTATGTCCTTTTTTTTTGGTCTCTCTCTCTCTCTCTCTCTCTCTCTATATATATATATATATATATATCTTTTTTTCATCTCTGTGTCCATATAAAGAAGGTATGTTTGTACGTTGCCTCAAACAAGTAATGAACAAATTTGTATAATGTGTAACTCATTATTAGATATTATATATAAGGTATTAAAAGTCAAGGAAATCTTTTGGTGTTGATTAAATTAAACACCGATCATTTAGAAGGATTGCACTTAACTTTTGTAAACAATTATATACATTATTATCTAACTAAGATATATTGTGTATTATGAGAAGATAGTGACAAAAATTTATGAATAAATTTAGCTAAATAAATTACATTACATAGCATGAATGATGTATGAATTACAAAATAAATAGAAAGTTGAAATTCATTACTTGGATTTGTGGATTTGGCCACAAATCCATTATTTTGGTATAGTCGATCCTTTTAGTAGGTGCACTATCTCAAAACCTAATCATCAAAAGCAAGAAAGAACATTTGCTAACCAAATGGAAGAAAGTATGACTAGCTTAGAGCAAAGAGTAAAGACCCATCTTACTTATCAATGAAAACTTACTAGACTAAACCTATCCTTCACTATAAAGCCTAGTAAATTAAGGCTCACACCAACAATAATCACAGTAAACCTAAGTGTCATTATATACCCAAACTATAATTACCATTTATATGAGCTTGCAACAAATGTTATTTAAACATTCATATTATTTAGACTTCACTAATATTCTAAACCATGCAAATCCGTTATGAAAAATTGTAACATTCTTCCACTTAGATGATAAGTTCAGACCATAGTACAAACAATAGTTCTCTAAATTATAATATGTTGCCACATCAAAGAATGTTAAAGAAATTATCACTATTATAACAATAGGTTTGCAATGAGATCATAAGTATCCAACAGTATAGAGTTTCATATCAAATAAGGATATTGATGTCATATGTAGTTAAACACTTACACTTCATCAGTCATAAACTTAATGTGAGATATGAGTAATAAGATTACATAATAGTAAATATGATTATACATAAATCTCCATGTAATAGTCCAAAGCATTTGCCCAAGATGTCTAATGAGAATCAATATTCTCAATACAATAATGAGACAAAGTCTAAATATCTCTAATAATATATTATAAACACTATGCATAAATAATAATAAACATATGCCAACATCAAGAATATTTCACTAGTACAAATTTTGAGCTTGACAACAAGTTCAATGTTATTATATCAAACATAAAGCTGCTACTAACCTAGAACATCAAAAGATTTTGCTAAACCCATATTTTTTACATGATCATGATACATTTCAATCATTAAGCCTTTGGCTAGTGGATTTACAAGCATACAATCCATTAAAACATGTTAAATGCAAGAATGCTACTCGTATATCTTCTCTTTAACAAATTGATACTTAACATCAAAATATTTTGTATGGGTAGAACTTTTATTGCTTTGACAGAAGTTAACAATAGCATTATTGTTATAATAAATGGTTAAAGGCCTCAAAATGCTATCACAATGTAACTAAAAATGAAATTCATTAACTATATAGCTTCAAGAATAGCTTTATGGCAAGCATCATACTCTGCTTCCATAATGGAGGTTGTTATAAGCGACTGCTTAACACTTTTCTATGAAACAACTCCTTCTGTCATCATAAAGATGTATCTAAATGTTGATTCTAGACAATCAACAAAATCAGAATGTAAGTAGCTTGTAATGGCAAGATCAGTGCATCTTTTGTAGCGTAATACCTAAGACAATTATAAAATCCTTTTTATGGAATATTTGGTAATGATATGTACATTTAGAGCTTTAACAAATGCTAAGATGTTCTTATTTAATTAAAATTTCAAATTTTAGAAAGTGTGCTTAAAGAATTTTATTAGATACATGAATTATTATTTATTTATTTTATATAAACTGAAGCATCAACACTAAACATTTGCAATAAATAAATGATTAGTTTTTTATAACTGAATTGAATGTTTGGAGTGTTCTTTCATTTAACTACTGACTAAACTATTGGCTTATTGTATGACATGATGCAAGACCTAAGTTTTAGTGAATGCTACTAAATTTTTTTAGTTAGATTTTATAACTTATAGAAGTATATTTATTAATTAGCATGTCCTGCACTATTGAATTAATTTGTATTAAGTATATTTCTTTCTCTTGAAAACCTTTACACTTCTCTTTAGACAACACTTTCCCCTTTCAACTCACCCAAGCCCTAAGTCCAAAGCTTCCAGCCACTAGTTGTGGTTGTATCTTTTAACTTCCAGTGGGTTTTGCTCCCTCTTAGTTCATCATCTTCTAAAGTCTGCACCATTGTTGTTTGGTGCTCTACTCAATTGTGAAAGCTGGCTAAAACTACAATAGGTTATTGTGCTTATAACCAAACAGTAGCCAAGGAACCCAACTACAACCAACTTCCATCCTCTACTCTTGATTGAAATAGAATAGTAGAAAGGATCAGGACGAACTCTTATGCTTAGAAGCCATCTATCATGGCTCTGGATAGAGTTCACTAGCAGGGATGTTGATGTTAGACTAGCTAGCATCCTTTGTGCCATGCTACTCCATAAGGGTTCACTAGTTTCACATGATAGAGGAGGGAACTAGTTATTACCTTGTTTAGTTTCGCCAGCAACATCTACCTACTCCTTCGATTTTAGCTCAAATCAAGCTATTTCCTAGGTGGTTAAAAGCTTTTAATAGATCAATCACTAATTAGGCAGTTTTGTTGGGAAATGACTAAGCAAATCATACCCAATTCCAATTCCTTCAAGAAATTGAAAGTGAGTCCAAGTAGGTAGCTTGAGCATCTTGCCAGAATTGAACCATAAAGAAGTGAAAAAAAATTGAGGAATGCAAATTTACCCATGACCAGATGGGCCATACCAACAGAAATCCAAGATTATCACTGTGAGTTAATAAGGGGTCAATGAGCTTAGACTAGTGAGTGGATGATTTATTTCTTTAAATTACTAAACCAATGAGATTCTAATTTTATTCTTGATTGGAGTTGGGTTTGTTTGATATGTGTGTGTTAAAGAAACTATAGTCCTTATCTTCATGATGTCTCTTCAAGATTATTGCAATATGGCTATTTTGTTGATGTTTATGAGTAATAAACACTAAAATGGGGCATTTTAGCACCAAGTGCTGTAGATTTGTAACCTAAGGTGGGTTGAGCTAAAGGTGCCCACCTTTGTGTCTTGAGGGTCATATGCCAACTAAAACAAATTTTTGAATTTTTTTTCTTGATTATGTAATGGGTGTGTGTTTGTTATGATCATATTCACTATAGAGGCCATGAACCTATATTTTAGTAGTCCACCAATATGCTAAACTACCAATAAAGCAAAATAACAAAACTATAGTGAAATTGTTGCCTTGCTATAGCCAAAGGCGTGGTGCTAAGATGATATGGGATTATGCATTTTCAAAACTGTTACTATAGATGGATACTTCTTTGTTGAAATGTTAAAGCCATTTGAATTATGAGTGATCTTGAAGTGAATTAAAGGTATGAAGTTAATTCTTGAATGTAGTAAGAGTTTTAAAGTCTTAAGGGGTTTTGAGTCCCTATTGGATAAAAACCCACAAATTTGTGGGACATTAGGAGCTAAAATGTGATGAGTAAATGTATGGTTTGTATTATATGATAGTCCATAGTTAATGAGTGTGGTACCTATATAGAAAGAAAAGTATGTTACTTGAAGAACTCTAACTTGGATTCTATATACTCCACTAGTTGTGAAATAGTTCTTGCCAATAATATATATATATATATATATATATTCCATTGGATGTGATATGGTCAATACTAGGGACTGCTTTTCTTTATAATCAGTTAAAAGTGAATTTATCCTTACTGGTGAGTAAATTGCTCACTACCTTCATAGCTTGTTATGTGCTACTTCAATATGGCTTAATATAAACTTAGAATTCTATTATCTTATAAACTTGGAAATAACTAGAATGAAATTAGTGAACTTGTTAGAGTTGTACATGGAAGGAAATGGTATTATTCATTCTTAGGAAGAATAGAACTTATATTATAGCTTTAGTAAATTAGGAATCTTGAAGACGCAATGCTTGAGAATTGTTCATGAATAATAAAGTTGATTACTTAGATTTTAGATTAAGTTTAAGACTTGTAAATTGACAATTTTCTTGTGAATTGTTATAGGTGGGATTTAGGTTATAATATAACATAATTGAAATTGGTAAGTGAGCAAAGGTTGACATTATAAAGTTGCTTGAGCATTTAGAGGTTATGTCTCATGAATAGTAGATTGGGTAATTAAGATTTATAAGGGTAAGATATTTAAGTCTGGTAAATAATATAATTTAGCCTACGTATACATGAGTGATTTGCTTCTTGAATATGGACTTGGTATTGATATTGCTTTTTGTTTCTTCATAAAGCTGTCAAACCGCTTGTACCATTGTCTTGGTGATTGCTTCAGACCATAGAGTGACTTGTTTAACTTAC
>JANHAO010026430.1:0-11089 GCA_026873985.1 Saraca asoca | reverse complement strand
GGGGGGCTAGATGTTTGCGTTCTAGTTGTCTGCAGGACAGGCCGCAGAGGCGGGGTGAGGAGGGGGGAAGGGGCCTTGCCTGAAGCATGGGAACTGGGTCTCACATCATCACCTTATGCAAGCTCACCAGAATTCCTTTGACATCAATTCAAGTGCCCAACGAAATTTGATAAATTTCAATGAATTGCATTAATAAACCTTGCTTTCATGGGGAGTATTGTTTAAGTTAGACGCTTTCCACTTCTGGCGCAAATGACCTTGTTCAGTTATACATAGTTTGAATTAAGATTATTTAATAATCACACCAAATGAACTTCAAAGACAATAACAAATGAGATTAATTCTTTTAACAACCCAAAGACACCAGTAGACTATGCCACAAATTACTTCACCAAAAATTTTCTCAATTCACCCACCTATCTATCCCCCATAAATATACAAAATTGCTCAGCGTAAAATTTTCTCTCTCAACTAAAAAGTCATAAATCACACATCACCTTAATTTAGCGAGAAAACTCAGTGATAGGCTACCAGCAAATGCAGTTACAAGAAGCCAATTTGAACTAGAAATTTCACTAAATTATAGTCATCATATCATTTCTTCCTTATTCGAACATAAGCATTCACGTGAGATACGAATATGAATTTTCATAATTGTACCATACCTGGGAACTGCCTAATAACACCACCAGAAAGGAAATGAGCAGATCCATTTCTATGTGAAGGTGATAATATCTCCTTTTCCTCTTTGACAACCCTGGTTGTGGTATCAGCCCTAGAATTCCGCTCAGAGTTTACTCCAACATTGGAACAATCTCCATTCAATAACTTGATCTCATTCTCCAACCTGGAAACCCTTTTAGTTAAGTCCTCAAATTTTTCCTTCAAACGCACGATCAGCGACTCAGCCATTTGCTTTTCATCCTCCAATTTACAAATCTTTGTCATAAGTTCGTCCACAACACTTGTATCTTCTGGGCCATTCTCCTTGAACTTCTTCATCAGTGTATCATTTCTCTCTTCAACAGCCTTCCCTTCCTTCAATTGTTTCTTGAGCATTTCTTCTTCAATGCTCATCTTGTCGAGTACAGCTAATTCCGCTTTACTGTTGAGAGATCTCATTTTCTTTGTTTTGTCTTCGATCTCTCTTTTCATTTGAAGTTCCTTAAAAATCAAAGCTTCCTCCACACGATCATATTCATCAGTTTGAAATGCGGTTCGTAAAATCGAAATCAACTCTGAAATGCTGAGCTTGGTAAAGTCTTCGTCACATTGGTGAACCAAAGAAGAAGCAGGAGGAGACCCAGGTTCCATTTCTCCGCTTTGAGAAACCGCAAAAACTGAAACTTGGTATGGAATCGAAAGCTATTGAGATTTTGGCATTCAGGATGAATGAAGATTTCAAGCACCCTGAACAGTCAGGAATAAGCGACGACGTTTGCCGGTAGTGGTAGGAACCTCTTCACCTTCTTCAGCTCTGTTGTTTTGCGCAGAGACATTTTGTGAGAAAAGCTGGATCAAGTGCGTAGCTAAAACAATTCCCTCACACGGTCATACGGTCTGTTTCTACAATTTAAATTTGGATTTAAAAAAAGGGTGCAAGCAATTATGACACGTGTTTTACACCAACTAATAATATTATAATAATAATACTTAGGTTCCGATTAAAAGAACTTATCTTATCATATAAATACTTTATATAAAAAATTTAAATATTTATTTAAATTTATGAAAATAACTTATAATATTTCTATAAATCTATTATAAAAAAATTTTATTAAAATTTACAGGAATAAATACTTAATTAAGTTAATTTTGTAAACAATTTCTAAAATAATAATTACTCCAAATACTTTGTGTTGGTGATCCGACGGAGGGAAACAAAAATACTAATACCATGTATATATTCTATTTCCATTGTTTGGAAATTATACAATCCATATGTGATGTAATTTAATTATAAAAAAAAATAAAATTTGATAATATTGTGAGAAATAAAATGTTAGGATGAGATATAATTTTTGTATAAATATATATTTTAAGTCAAATAAAATAAATTTTAATAAAATTATTAATAAATTTTAAAGATTTTATAATGATGTAAAAGTATTAAAACAAGAATTTTAAATAAAATAAAATAAAATCTTCCTTACTTAAATTTAAATATTATTTAAAAAGAATTTATTTCAAAAGAGAATGGAATTTTGCTTTTAACAATTCTAAACAACTAATTAAGAATTTTGATTAGATATTCAAGTGGATATAAAATTATAAAATATAATTATCTTAATGGGATTATTGTCAAGAGTTCTCTCAGAATAACAAATAGAAAAAAGAAAAATACAAAACAAGGAGTTTTTACAAAATCGGGGAGAAAGAAAAAGAATTTAAGGAAAAATTGGTATTTGAAAGGTATGTATGAGAATATGTTAAATTTTAGATTGTGGTGAGTTATATTTTAATTGAGCAAATTATATTTTTAAATTATATGTGGGTAACATAAAATAATAATAAATTCTATGTGAATAAATTATAATTATAATTTATCCTGCATATTAACGAAAAAAATAAATAATAATTATCAAATTTCATATTAATAATTAAAATTAAAATATATAACTTTTTCGAATAATGATTTGACGTTCTTTGATTTTTTTTTTTTTTTTCCACAGACCAGCCAAATGATTCAGTCATGTGAAGATGTCTGGGCTTATTCGCAAAGGGCATCTTTCAATGGAAAAGCAAAATTTAACACCAACAATACCAAAATTGATGCCTGGAAACAATGGAATAAACTGAAAATCAGCTGCGCTATCAAGGAATCTTTCTGGGTAAAATTGATGAGCTTCAATCCAACATGCACTAACCTCTTGACAGCCATCTCATACCCACTAATTTCACATCTTTCACTGCATTCCCTTTCAAGTATTTCAGTTCATGAATTCTTGATTTATCCAACTATCCTTTCCCATCATACATCATTCTTACCTCTCTTGTGCTCTTGCCATCATGCTTGGGCCATTTTTTATTTTTTATTTTTACCAATTCAACGTCCTGCAAGAACAAATAATGTGTGCATTACTAACTTACGCAAATTCAATGAGAATTCAAACTTGAAAATACACTAAACTTGTGAAGTTTATGTCTCATATTTAATTTCCAAAAATAAATTGCTTTCTAAACTTGTCCTAGAAATTAAAAAAAGATCTCTAGTTCTAAATGATCAAAATTGTTTTGTTGTCAAAAAACTAGAGAATCATTAAGAAACATAAGTAGAACTCAAATATAAATTAATTATAAACCAGAAAATACACACATTTGTCAATAGAGAATTTGTTTCAAAAATACTCATTTTAATTAAAAATATAAATGAATCAATAATTTTGAGAATCCTTTTTCTTACACATATATATTCCTTTACAGAGCTCTTTAAGTAGTTACGTCACACTTGATAACAAAGCTTTGTGGTGGAGAGGAGAAATATCCCTAGGTGACTATAGTTCGATTATTGTTATGTGAATAGTTGTTCACTGTAGAATGAATAATTGGTTACTGTAATGTGAATAGTAGTTTGTTGTAGAATGAATAGTTGGTTACTATAGTAGATATTTCAATACCAAGAGTTAGTAGAGAATGTATTGGTACAACTATAACATATTGTAGGTAGTCTTAAGAGCCATAGTTATTAGCTCGTTGTTATTGCCCAGGAAAAGATTAGTGTTAGAGCGAGATCTCTATAGTATTAGATGGTTTTGTACAGTGTAGAAAGCCTAGTTAAGAAAAATTAAAACTAGATTAGTCAATAGTCTTTTCAGTAATTGTTGTTTATAAAATAGTAATTTGGAAACTTTCTTTTAAACATAAGGAACTAATACCATCAACTTTTAAAGAAAATTTTGATAAAAAAATGATAAAATAGATGAAGATATTGTTAATAGTCAAGAATTAATTATTTCAGAAATAGAATAAAAACCAAAAAATGGGATCTGCCAAAAATTCCAAGTCAAAAAATGAATAAATCAGGTACTTTTAATTTCTTTCAAGATTTTATCATTACTATTTATGAGCAAAACTTAAGCATCAATAAAACATATGATTCAATATCTTTACTTTCTTTAAATCTAATTAAACAACATAAGAAACATTATAAATATTTACATGTAGGCCATATTCAAGTAACTACGGAACCTCTACATAGATTAGGAATAGACACTCTAATATTAATAATACTTTAAAACACTAGAGCAACGACCTTTCAAAACTCTTTATTAACTTGTTTACAGTCAAATTTAAATAATAAACTAATTTTTTTAATTGTTTTCCATATTACACTGTGTCTTTAGGAAATCTAGATATTAAAAAAATTTAGCTTTAAAAATCAAAACAAAATAAAGAATTTGGAAAGAAGAAACTAGACATGTAGATATAATTTATAGAATTCATTATAAGAATATAAAAACAAATGCCAATATAATAACTTTAAGAAAATTAAAAGCAAGTGAAACTTTATTAATAGAAGCAAATACTTAAAATTCAGTAGTTCTTACTCCAAAACCTTAAAACATGATCAAATTTCTTTCATGGAAGGATGGAAGATCCCAAAACTAATACCTTCAAAATATAAAGAAAACCCAACACATCATCAAATAATAGAAGAACTTTCAAGAAATGTAACTCTCAAATTTGCTAGGACCTTGTCTATGCAATCAAAAGAACATGAATCTAAATCTTCCATAAAATCAAAATATTTTCCAAAAAAATTAGTAGATTCAAAATCAACTACTTCAACATTAAATTTAGATATGTGAAAACATGTAGATTTAGATTCAAAACAACCTCAAGTAAACCATCAAGGTGTATATTATAATAAAAGTATGCCAGAAGCAAATTACACAGTAGAATATGCTTTAACAAAAGAATTAGTAACAGAATCTTCTTTCCTTACTCATTCAGATATGCTACCCTATATCCGAAAACAAATCAAAATAATCAAAAGAAAATTTGTACTAAATAAGAACTTCCTTAATTAAGAATTTTTATCAGATGAAAATAAAGAAAAAAGAAAATAATATGTTTCAAATTCCTAGAAGATTATAAAAACTTATATTATCAAACAATAGAAAAATTACAATTACACATACCTTTCTTTAAATGGTTTGAATACTATAGTGTACAAAATCAAATAAAAAATCCTTTTATAAAAAATTTTAGCAAAGAATTTTTAAATGATGACCTAAAAGAGAAACTTTCTAGTATAGACTTTCAATATAAAAAAGAAAACAATTTATCTTTAGATATCAATAATCTTCAAAAGAATCATTCAATGAATAGTGAACAAATAGTTCAAAAAGATGAAATAAATAATCGATCACATCATAAAAAATCTTTAAGTATGATAAAAAAATCTAGTCAAAACTAGGAAATTTCAACAAACAGAACAATTGTAGGAAATCATCTTCCTTTAGAAGAAATTAAAATGCCCCATTTTGAAGCTTCAATAGTAGCTTCCCCATTCAAAAAAGGACCAATAGAAAATTAATGTAAACAAAATTTAAAAGAAATGAAGAATATTCAACATTAGAATAATTATTTAAATTAAATACTTCATAACATAACTACTCAATTAGATAATGCAGAAATTTCTGTAGGAACTATCACAAATAATTTATCTTTTAAGAAACTTGAAAACTCAAAAGATAAATCAAAATTAGAACAACATATTTTTAAATCCTTTTTCCTATCTCAAGAAGAATTAAGAACTTTTGAACTAGGAAAATCCAATAATGAAGAATTATTAGAAGAAATTTCAAATAGGATAAAAAAAATTAAACAACCAACGGAGAAAAAAGTGTTAAAATAATTTCAAAAGATGAAAAAATAAATCAGTTAAAACTTCAATTTTTGAATAATCAAATAAATAAAATAAGTGAAATGTATATGACAAAACCTTTAAAGTAGAATCAAAATTTAAATCAAAATTTCTATACTAGAAATTGTTACTCTAGACCTAAGCCTTTAGATATTCAAAATGAAGTAAGAAATGAATACTAGGAAAATTTATATAATAGACATAGAGTTCATGGAGTTCACAAAACAAGATTGTAGGCTAGCGTGGTAGAAAGAAAAGTTTGTAATAGATCTTCCAAATCAATTTGCTCAAAAGGTTAGAGCAAACTTAAGAAAAGAGTATAATCAAGATATTTCTTGGATACAATTAACCTATGCCAATTTGTCGTGCCCTAATTCTAGGCATGTGACCGGTGTAGTAAGTCACCTGTAAGAAACCTACTACAAGTCTGACAATACATTTACTATTTAACCACTTTAATTAATAAATGCAAATACACTTAATTCTATCGAAAATTTGACAAAATTTCCTCTAAATTCTAGACACCCAGGCACGTGGCCATAAATATAACACGAGGGCTACATGCCCAACAGAACCTGTTCAACATCAAACAGACACACAGTGGCCGAGACTAATAACACAACCTATTGGGCATCTAGAACATATACACACATACAATCCTATCCAACTGCCACATTTTATACCATTCCATTCATATACCTTACTCTCCACAGGAGGTGCACTGAAGTTGCTGTCTCTAAAAAACAAGGAAAGGAAATGGGTGAGTCTCATAGAAACCCAGTGAGTAAACAATCCCTCAAAATATTTTATATAAAACATATTCAAAACTACGTATAACTATAAAAATAGGCTTACCCATTCAACAACCATAATATCGAAATAATTTCAAAAATTATCATTCATCGAAGAAATCAAACATAGCATTTAATAACATAATGATCAACATCAAAATACGATATCGTGAAATTATGTTCGTTATAACATGGTAAGAGAATAAATCAATAAAGAGTTCAAAACCCATCAATATTCAACAATGAAAAACAATCCACTAGATTCCCAAAGAGTAAATCTCCAAAGGTAACCAATATCGTATACCCATCATAAGCCATCCAACACGTTTGTTGGATGCTCATGAATGTATATCTCCTTATATCTCTCCATCCTTATTACTCCCCATCGGCTGGTTACATATTTACAAGTGCACTTGAGGGTTACCAACAAACTTACCAATGGATCCAGCGTTACAAATTATTTAATTAAATACATCATGTAATACAAATCTTAAAACAACATTAGTTTTGTATCACAGTATACAAGAATCCGTTTCTGGGTAAGCAATAATATCAAAACATATTTAAAGCAATCAAAGTATTTTCAAAACCAACTAAAGCATTTTCATTCAAAATGTAGAAAACAATATCAACACCTGAATTCTAAGGAAACTCCTATTAGTAATCGTGACATCATCAGTATTTCCTTTTTACTTATTACATGTATGGAATACTCATGTTCAACAGTCATATTTCTTATTCTGTCATACAAGCTAATACCGCCCTTTGAGCTATTACTACTATTCAGGCCATTTTCTATATTATCCTGCCACATGGGCTAATTTCCTTATTACCCAGCCACACAGGCTGTTCACAAGTGTTACCAAATTATCAATGGATTTCCATTAAGTCCAGGGTCTCAAATTATCCAAACTTTTCACATCGAAAACATTTTCATCAATTCTCATATTCATCACAGCAACCCATTTTCATAAACATATACAATATACAAATAGATTTATAAATCACATAATCATGTAGTAAAATACCATTTTCTCGAGGCAAAATAAGAATACATTCTCATAACGGTAAATCATTTCCAAATATCATATACCAATGAAATTCCAAAATCACAATGATATTCGAGAAAAGCTCATACATCAATAAAACATTACATTCCATACGTAAATAATATATAAAACCTATAGGGGGATTTTTATGTGAGGAGGACTATTCACTCACCTTGGACACTCCTTAAGCCTAACTCAACTGAAATTCCAAATTTTCTTTCTTCAATGAGCTCAATCGTTCACATGGAATTTACTGTGACAAGACAGTGGCAAGAATACTAATTTTCATCAACTTAACACATAAGGGTCTTTATACAATAAACTTGATATCAAAGTGTATGATTACTATAAAATAAATCTGATCACCTAAGATTACTCACTAGGTCCAACTGCACCAGGAGGCAGCTTGCTGGTGGCCGGAGCATCACCGGTAGCCTAGATTCCATGGCTAGTCAAACAAAGACCAGAACAGGGGAAAAAGAGTAACTGGCCGGAGTTGCTACCACTGCACGCTGGAAAGAAGCTCCAGCGGGACGAAAACAACCGGTGGTAACCTTGAGCTTGCCGGAAGGTGACGGAGCCCGGAGGAGAACCGTTCAACTGAACCATGCTCGCCAAGTCTGTGAGCTGCTACTGGGCCGAGCCAAAGGAGAGAAAGCTCATTGAAAGGAGAAGAAGCTAAAGGGACATCGGAGAAGATGCCGGCATTGTTGGCGTGGCCAGAAGCAGAAAAGAGAGAGACCGGTGAGAAAGAGAGAGAGCTCGGGGTGAGAGAGGAAGAAGCTGGAATGCTCTGGAAAGATCGAGAGAGGTGCCAGGAAAATATCAACCCAAGGGAACCGACTATCGGCTGGGTTGATTTCCCAGAATTTTCATTTTGATCCCTGAACTTTGTGTCATTTCAAAATTTGCCTCACCAAAATCAAAATTTTTCAATTTAATCCCTGCCAAAATTTCAATTTAGTCCTTCTGACTTTTTTTTAAAATTATAAATTCGCGGGTGTTACATAATTAATCAAGAAAGTTTATCCTTGTGTAGTGATCTAAAGTTAAAGGCTATAATCAAGAATGAGAATAAAACAATAAATGAGAATTAGGAATATTTTATCAACATTATAGCTATAAACCAATAATAGAAGCCCATTCAAGAAGGAGAAAAGATAAAATAAATTAAGTAAAACTTATTTTTTGAAAAGACCTTCAAGATAAAATTATTCTCAAAATTCTTCCCAACCAAATTAAAATGCATCACAAAATACTTAGAAAACTAAACGAACTAAGGTTTCTAAACAAGATATAATATGTTATAAATGTGATCAATTTGATTATTATAGTAGAAATTTTCAAATGAAGGAAAAAATAATGCTTTAAGTATAAGTGATGAATTAAAAACTTAACTTTAAAACTTCTTGATAAATTCAATAAAGGATTCCAAGTTTTCTTAAGAAGAAGATGATGATTATGAAGTATTAAAACAAGAAGATTCTGATAATAAAGAAGGACCTAAGGCTAATAATAAATGTTCTTAAGACTGTAGAGAAATATGCATTTGTTGTCTGGTAAGTATTTAGCATAAGAGGAGCAATGGATCAAAACTTTTATTTTCAAAAGTCCTTTATCAAAACTTACTTTCTTATTTAGAAAAATATTTTAGGATATCAAAGATGAATGAATCAAACCATTCTCCAAAAAGATCAATAGCAAACTATGCCATGAAACCCCTAGCATCACCCAGCTAACCCAGATTAATCACTATAACAAAACGCGTATTTAGCGACGATTTAAAGGTGGCAGTTTGCCTAAACCGCCGCTAAATACATGGACAAGATTTTTAGCAATGATTTTCACTCAATCACCACTAATTACTAGTGTTTAACAGTGGTTGGCTTGAAACTATGGCTAAAAACTTTTTTTTTTTCACTTACTCTTCGAAGTTTTTTTGCCATAAACGAAAGCCCTATTTTGTTCTTCCCCTTCCTTTCAACCTTCTTCATTTCTGCTTTACCTAGTCTTCAATTGCAAATCCAAAGAGGTAAGAAATAGCTCTTCTTTCCCTTTAAACTTACTTATATTTTCCATGAATGGGTGATGAGACTTTACATGAATAGATTTTTTGTTAGCTTTCGTGCTTACTCTCTCAGCTGTAACTTTTATTTCACATTTTGCTTGGCATTTGGTTTAGGATTCTCTTTCACTCTTTGCCTTTTGTCAATCTTTGGATTGTATTTGAATTCATTGTGTGCTCTAGGAATTCAATTCATGAATTTTTCTAGTGTTATGTTAAAGTTCTTTGCTTATAGTGTGGGTTTGTATTTTGTAAAAGGAATAGATGGTCCTTTTTGTCTTTTTATTCTTATTTGCCCTCATGGAAATTCTTTCATCTCGTAGTTTTGGTACTCATTTTTGTTGCCATATTATTGGATTTGCGATGTTATTGTGGTAATTTTCTGGATGCTATCAGAACAGCAACAACTAAACATGAACTTGCCCATTTTACCTTGGTCTCTCTCCATGGCCATTGCCATTGCCATCTCTAGGAGAATTATAAAACATATTAGTTGGAAAATTATTTGTTGGTGCTGTTGATGATGTCTGAATTCCTGATAGTGATAAAAGAGATAGAAACCAAGACAAGAAATGCAACTGGAAGTCATTTTCAATTTAACCTAGGGGCATGGGCAAATATGTCAAACACCATTGACGTGTTCTCCAATCTGAATCATGTATTATGGTTGGACTTGGACTTAGTCATCAACATGTTTTTTCACAACTTCTCTCTATACTTGAGACAATTAAATATGTTGCTAATTCTATTCTAAGAATTACATAGACAGACATAAATGAAATAAGATTTCAGGTATCCATCGTTAACAATATGCAAAGCTACTATACGCGTTGGTGTGGTGAGCTGTGAGTGATGGGCTACATGTATTTGACGACACAACGCATAGCTTGTCAATTAGTGTATGTTTTGTCACGACCCAATTCCCAGGTCCGTGACCGGCATAGAAGATCGCCTGTAGGAGACCTCCTACAAGCCTAACTATACATTTTGACTCTTAATTTTTCTCTTATTCCTGCCGAAAATTCAGCAAAATCTCCCCTATAATTTAGACACCGAGGCTCAAGGCCTTAATTTATCAAAACCTAATAGACAATTAAATAAGTATACAGTGGCCCAAGCTAAACATTTATAACCTGTTGGGCATCCAGAATTCAATTATATATATAATACAATAAATAGTACAATTTTATACAATACCTTTATAGACAACTCATATGGGCCAGATACGTTGCAGGAACAAATACATGGTGGCCCAAACCGAACATCTGTTCTACTGGTCATACAAACTTAATGTAATACTTCTTTACTATTTTAC
>JANHAO010026429.1:0-11090 GCA_026873985.1 Saraca asoca | reverse complement strand
AGAAAGAAGGAATGGATGTAAGGGAATGGGTTAAGAAAAAGTAAGGGAATGAAATTAAGGGAGTGTGAACCAAACACTAGGTAAGAGAATGGGATACTTGATTCCCTTTCCTAGACCATAAAATGGCCAACCAAACGGGGCCTTAGTGTATTCCAGAAAAGGAAAAATAATAAACTAATTGTAAGTTTAATCTTGCCAATTGACGTATGCAAGTTGGCCATGCAAGTTGGTCCCGTTCTCGGTTTTTATCACAGTGAGTTTTCTAGAAGATGACTAAGATGGCATGTTTTGACCAGCGAGCTATAGCTCATTGTCAATTGACCTAGAGCTTCTGCCTTAACCTATGATCCAAGCTCATGTTTGACAATTTGGTGCCTTTGTCCAACAACCTTAATTTTGGACAAGCTGGGCCTCTTTTAGTTAGGCTCATCTGTTAGGCTTTTGTCAACCTATTTTGCATGATTCCAAAAATACTCACAATAATTTTTATGTGGTAGTAAGGTATATGGCACTTCTAATATATTAGGGCATATCCTCAAGTGTCCTAAATACCCATTTGCTTTGAAGAATGACCTTAAACAATTAGTGCTTAATTTTGAAAAGAAATTAATGTAACAACATTAGTAGGTTCAATCCTTCATGTGTATTACTTGATTTTTAGGCTTATCATTTGTCACTTTAAATTATGCATACACTTATTTATCCTTAGTGTAAAGTGAAATTAAGAAATGGAGTGATGGTGAGATGTATGATTCAGTTTTGCATGTGATGGCATTAGACATGAAAATAAAGTATGAGAAGTATTGAGGATGGATTGAAAACATGAATTCTCTTATATTCATTGCAAATGTTCTAGACTTTAGATACAAATTGACTTATGTTATATGGTCTTTTGAAGAAATTTATGGGGAAGATGTGGCACAAATAATGGATAAAAAGGTTAAAGATAATTTGCTAAGGATGTATGAGTGATACTTGAATAACTATGGCCAACCTAGTACATCTACAACTAGTAGGGTAAAACTTGAGGATTCATAACCTACTCTATCTATTATTGAAAGCCATGCCCACAAGGTTAAGTGTGCTGCCTTTAGGTCTTATTTGAAAAAGAAGGACATCATTGAGCCAAAGAATGAAGTGGAAAGGTTTTTAAATGAAGCTTGTGTGGATGAAGATGAAAACTTCAATATTTTAGCTTAGTGGAAGCTTAATGCCTCAAGATTCAATATCCTCTCAAAGATAGCTAGAGATGTCTTAGCTGTCCTAGTGTCAACTGTGGCTTCTAAATCAACTTTTAGCTTCAGAGGAGTAGTATTAAATCAATTTAGAAGCTCTCTTATCCCAAAAATAAATGGGGCCCTTATTTGCGCTTAAAATTGATTGAGACTCTTAAAGTTTGATTTCTGTGATATTGAATATGATGATGAGCTTGACAGATGTGAAGAAATAGAATAAGGTATAAATCTATCCATTTGCTACATCTTTTTGGTTTTTTTTATTTTGTTTATCTCATTTTATACTTCTTGATTCCTTTATTAATTACATCCAAATATGTTCTATGTTTTATTAGAATTTTCGAGAGGTGATTCTGGAAATTCATCCACCATTACTGGTTTTAGAGGTGGAAGGGCAAGTGGTGAATGGGAAGCAACAACAATATCATAGACATAACCTATGACTTTTGATTGAAGAAAATTAATTAGTTTAAAAAATTGGTATTTAGTTTTTTGTTTGATGCTTGGTTGGTTGGTGATTACTTTGTTTTTGCTAGATTAGACATCAAAATGACTTTAGGAACTAAGAAATACATATTTTGGTACAAGATTGAACACATTACTAGTTGTCAAGGTTTTTTTTGAAACTGTTGGCCATTAAATAGCATTTTTGGGTATAGAATTCACTTGCATAGCTCTTGGTTTTTGACCTTTTGGTTTAGTTAGGTTGGTGGAATGGTGGTACAACACAACCAATATAGTATAGACACAAGTGTACAAAACATGAAACTTCAAGTTCAATAGTTTTTTTGTAGTTATTTCGTGAATTCAGAATTTTTGTATATGATTTATACAATTGTTACTTATTTTTATCAGTTAGACACTTAGACTAGACAACAGAGCACTATAGTCCTTATTGAAACTTAAAAGTTTAAGTTTTAAAGTTCTTTTATGTTAGTGATTCAATCCTTTTTGGATGAATATATTTTTGAGTTGTAAGTTGTGAAGTGTAATCGTTAATTATTTAATATGAGATTTTTTTTTATCATTTTGTGAAGTGTGAACTATTCAAAGTTTTCTATCAGGTTTTATTATTTTAGATTTTTAACTACTTAAACTAGACCATTTTCTGAAATGTTGAACCTTTTTTAGAATTTAATTGGGAGGCCTCATTTCATAAGAAAAAAAAAAAGAAATTACAAACCAAAATCAATTGGTCTCAGCCAATTGAAACCATCCAATAAGATAAAACTTGGTTCGAATGGGATGATTTGATCAACTATGGATTAATAAAAGTGACCATCAGATTTAGGTTGTCAAATAAAATTGGATCACATATGATTCAACCTAATTCGTGATCATCCTTAATTTTTAATATTTAGATATATATTATAAAGTTTGCAAATATATATAATTTTTTTAAAGATCAAAATCAATTTAATTAAAGTGTGAACTAAATTAAAATTAAAAATTTTAAATTAAAAAATTAAAATTAATTAATCCTTTAATTAGAGAAAGTAAAATTATATTTAAACCTTTCTTTTCTTATTTTGTGAAGATTTACTTCAGAATTTGTACGATTCTTGTAGTTTACATGTTGGTTGTATGTAGACAACCAATCACAAGTAACCCATTTGGATTATCTCATGTGTCCAACTCAGTTACCTCGAAATTAGTGTGTCTCTTCACCTCCCGTTTCATGGCTAGTACCACTTACATTTCTATATCATTTTCAATTGATCCTAATTTTGGCTTTCATAACACTTGATGTTGTTCTCATTATTTTTTGTAATTGTTTTTTTTTTTATGAATTTGTATATTTTTCAATTTCTTATAAAGTATTGTAGGTTTAAATAAATTTTACATATAATAAATACATAAAAATTTACAATTTCATCCATTAATCAAGACAATTTTTTTTTTTTTACAAAATTGCAACTATTTATTAAAAAATTACAATTTATTATAAAAATTAAGAAGATTTTTATAAATCTCGAAGTCCCACGTGGATAAATGCGAATCCCCCGTTTTGTCTTCGACTGGTTTGGGCCCAAGTGTTGCATTGACATGACATGATGGGTATCTACATTGACCCATTTTACAATGAAGATTGACTTTTGAACCCATCAGAGAAAATGGATCACTAGACTATTGATGGGCTAACGTGACAGGATAAAATAACCCATCTGTATTATTCTGGATCTGTAAGTAAGGAGAAAATTCCAGCCTTGCCCTTTGGAACTATGAAGGGTCCCGAGTCCTGACATTGATGCGGACTGCTCTTTTTTTGCCAAAAGAAAAAAATTTCAAACCCTTTTCTTTGCACACCTCCTTTTTCAGACCCCTTCTTAGGAATTACAGAGAAATTTATTCCTCCTGCGATTCAGAAATTTGTCCCCCAATTTAAATATTATTAGTAAACTAAAATAGATGTGTATAGTTGTAGAAATAATAAATGAATTTGTTGAGAGTCTCTAATGTAAATGACATTTGCTATTTTTTTAAAAGACTTAATCTTTTTCTATTTCACAAATTTATCAAAATTTTTAGTGTGTGAGTTTAGTGATTTAATCATATCTATTATCATAAAATAAAAACATTCATATCTTATCAAATGTTTTAAGGATAACTTATAATTGTTCATGAATTCAAATGAAAATAAATTAAATTTTAATTTTTTTATGATTTCATTTTAAGAGAGAGATTACGTTTAACCAATGTTGCTTTTGAAGGTAGATCTCACGAAGAAACTATGATATCAAATATGGTTGCTTGCAGACGGCACTAAAATTAATATCAGTGACTGTTTCCATGATGCATGTCAAAATGCATGAATATATATCAACTCTAACTCTAAAGTCACCACCCTATGTCACAAATGAAATTCTCTGTTATAAAAACAGCAAAGGTGACTGCACCAATTATAATTATAGACTGGTAACTGTTAATGATAAAAATCCAAAAATTAACTTAAACACGTGATTAAGGACAAAATCAATTATTAAGCTTAGAATTAATCACTCTGCAGCACCCTTTCAATAGAATATCAAACATGCAGTGCGTTGCCTAACAACTCTGTTAAAATACCTGTCCGAAGTTATCATTATAAGTCATTTTTTTATTCTGTCCATGCATATGAAAAGAAGAGAAAGAATAATACTTGGATCAAATATAAAAACATAAAAGAGCTTCTTTTTTTTTTAACTGTACCTCGTATCGTTGTTACGGACAAACCCACAATTAAATCAACAACAAATCCAACAAAAATTAAACAATATCACCATAGGAAAATTCTTAAAAGTTTGACAAAAGGAAAGATTTTTGCAAGCGATTATATATATAAGCTTATTCAGTCAGTGTATCGTTGACAGTGTGTAGCGGCGGTGCATTGACGCTTGTAAGGGTTAGCCTTTCCCCTATCCTGGCAATTGTAGTAAGATCTTCCCTTGGCGGCGGGGCCGCACGGCGTATTGTCGGCCTTCAAGGCTCCATAGCTAATGTAACGCGGCCTTCCATAAAGTGTCCGGTGAGTCGGCTCGGAGTCCATCAGCAGCTCATCATCTCCAATCATATTGCCCACCGTGGTGTTCTCTACCTGGCTGAGTTCTTGGACTTCAGAAGCTTCAGCCACCATGGCCAAGGCCAAGAGGAGGAAAAGAAACAAAGTCTTGAACTCCATCCGCAAAAAGGGATATATGTTTTTAGGGTTGTGATTTCTTGCCTTTGTTCCTGGCCCTTCCTATTGGTTAAGGAGGGTGCGACAAGGATTGTGGGTGAAAAAGGTGGGATGGTTTTTTAAGTTTCTTGGTATAAAAAGAGTGGGAGAGTTTAGTAATGGAGGGTATGATTTTTTTTCATGGTTGTTTCATTTGTGCTTTAACGAGAGGAATTTGGGAGTTTCTGTCCGTTTCTTGCTCCTTGTTTTTCTCTTTGTAGCTTTATTGACTCGAAATAGTAACTCTGAATTAGAGGAATTAATACCGGTGAATTCTACATTAAGTCAAATCCATCCTCTTCCTTTTGTCTGCAAATCAATCAGTAGAATAAAATTTATGACTTGAATAGAAATTGACTTTGTCAAGATCATGCATGAGCGGCATGCATAGGTTTACCAACTAAATTCCTAATCTTTTTTACATTTATATTGTTACATCTTTTTATTATGTCAAAATGTATTTAAGCGTAATTAGTAATTGCTTTATGATGAAAATTATTATTTTTATTTAATTTTTCAAGTTGTATTAGTTTAAGTTGAATAATATAATAAATTAATGGTTAAATTATTCTATTACTTTCTATAGTTTTACTCATTTTTAATTAAGTCTTTATATTTTAAAAATTTTGAATTACATCATTATACTTATTTTTATTTCTAATTAGGTACTTTTTATCATTTTTCTATTAAATTTTGTCAGTAATTAGCACATGCAAATAACATTTTTTTTATGTGATTAAATAATTGTTGATGTAAAAGTTACATACAATTTTTATTTATAATTAAGTAGCAAATAACTTAAAGAAAATTAGAACATTCTATAAAATTACTTTTTTTTTAGAAAAAAATGGATGAGTTGTTTGTCTCTTATTCCATAAGCCGCTAATAAATTATTGTGTATGTAGACCTATTACTAACAAAATCTAACTAGAAATAGAAATGTCTAATTAGAAATGAAAAATAAATATAATGATTTAATTCAAAACTTTTAAACTATAAGAACTTAACTAGAAATTGAACAAAATGACGAGTAGTAAGATTGTAATTGAACCTAAATTAATTTATGGCCAACTATTATGAACAATTACAAATTATTTCACTCAACTATTATATGCAATTATCATTTTCATTTTAATTTAGTCAATTATTTAGTGCATTTTAATTATTAATTGATGCCTTTTAAGTTTATTTATCATCTCAATTAATCAAAATTGTTTTGGATAATGTCACAAATAGGTGCATATAATTTGTCTTATTATAAGCACATGTCAACATTGAAAGCATGCATGCATACCTTTCCTATAATATGTGTATATATATATATATGTATGTGTGTGTGTAATATTTTCACCTTCATTTTAGGTGTGGAAGAAGAATTTATTCAAATCATTTTATTAGAGATCCACTCTCTATTTGTTTTAGCTATCCGTTTTTGGTATAAGTCAACTATTTAGAGCGGAATTTTTATATGTTTTTATTTTATACTGTATTGCTTCATCTGGAAATCTAAAAAAGTCAAAATCTTACTTGTTTGCTGTGAATGATTTATCTTAGAGTCAAAACTTTCCAACCTACAAAATTTGATTGGAAACAAATTGGCATGCCCAGTGGGACATAGTTAAGGTATTTTTAATCTTTGATCTTGTATTTTCATTAGAAATGGTACTATTTTGTTAGGTAACTTTGAAAATATGTTTACTGCAAATTTACAAAACGATCTTCAAAATAAGGAGAGGTCTATTGAAAATGAAAATGTTGGTAATGGTTATTCTACTAAAAATGAAGTTGTTAACAATCTGAATAATCAAAATAATATATAAAGAAACAACCAAAATCAAAATAGAAGAAATTGACAGGAAGCACTGAATAAAAACTAAAATAATAACAACAATAACAATTCAACTAATCAAAATAGACCACGAGATAATAGTGGACTATTACTTAGGAGCCAATGTCTTAGGACATGTCATATTTCTCACAAATGGATCAAAATTACGAAGGAAATCCATTTGATTTAACTCCTGAAAATGTTGTTGTTTTTCTGACAAAAGATGGATGAAAGTAATCATGACATGACCCATATATATAATGTTCCAACAGATTGCAAATATACTTCAATCAATGCTAGAAAATAATACCTTAAGCCAACAAAGAATGATTTAGGCACTAAAAAAAATGGAAATCCATTTACATAATAGTCAAAATAATGACAATGGTTGATGTGTAAATTTTGTCAACTGAAAAGTTCAGAAATCCTAAATTGCAATCTGAGGGTGTAAAGAGAAATAGAAAGAAAGTAATAGATGAAGATCAAGGAGACATCAAGAGTTTTTAACATGATTCAGCTAAAGTCAATCAACTCTTACATCTACGATTATTTTATTTTCTCTGATAATTTTGGTAGAGTGACAATATTTGTTTGTTGTTGAACGATTCTCTATATTTTTTGTAGAGTAACTGTCTATCTGCCTTCTCTCCTCATTTTTCAAAGTATCCTTTCCTTTGTACAATGATCTCAACTCCTTATTTATAGTTGTCAGGACGTACAATTTGAACATTATTCAAAAAAAGGAAAGAATAATAAATTAATTGTAAATTAACTTTTGCAAGTTGATTTGTCCAAGTTGAACCCTGCAAGTTGATCTTTTCTTGGATTTAACCATAGCAAGCTTCAAGATTGCTAGGGAAATGTGCTTCGAGCTGTGGGCTGGGCCTCAACCTAAGACTGCTACCTTGACCTTTGTTTGACCAATGACCTGAGTTCGCATTTGGCGAGCTCATGCCTTACTCCAACAACCTCAATCCTGGATGAATTGAGTCCTTATCAATTGGACTCATCTTTTGGGCTTTTGCCAGGTCATAATAATAAAAATGGTCAAAATATTGACAATAATAATCATAATAATCAAGAGGATGAAGCAGGGTATAAGAATCTAAAAAAATGAAGAACCTAAAATAGAACGACCACAGTATGGTCAATTTATAATACTTTGATGTGTGGAAGAAAGAATTGAGAAGGATAACCGAATTAATGATAACATGCAAATCCCTATAAACTTCAATCACAATCAAAATTTTCAATAAAAATAGGAATAAAATATCCGATTCCTGGTTGAACCAATGCTAAACTAATTAGGAAGGCACAATACTTATCATAATTATAGGGGTGCATTTCTAGAATGGATAAATCAAGTAAAACATGCTAGAAATTTGCAACATTTTTGGATGAAGATAATTAATCAACAATTGAATATACCATTAGATTTATTGTAGAATTTCAAGAGTTAGCAGGAAATGAATATTTAAAAATAAAGTTTTTTTCCTTTGTCTCTGACCAAAACTGCTTTTGCTTAGTATTCATGGTTATCTCCAAATTCTATGCATTCTTGGGTATAGTTAGAAAAATTGTTTCATGACTAATTTTGTAAAAATTAAATGAGGATTGACCTAACTAATTTGTTGAGCATAAAAAAGTCACCAATGAAAAGTGCTGATGATTACTTATTCAAGTTTCAATGACCAAGAAGCCGTTGTTTTACTCAAATAACAGAATTTGAGATGGTGAAATTTGCTACAATAGGTTTCGACTTTGTAATTAGAAAAAAGTTCGTCAATTAATATATAATAGATATGTCTCAATTGCTGAGAAAGTTAGGCAAATTAAACATTTGCATAAAGAAAAAGACAAGAAAATAAAGAAATTTTCATTTAGAAAGGAAAAAGTAGCCTATGTCGAAGAAGAAGAAATAAAGGATGAGAATGAAACACATCTAGTCAACCTAAAACTTGGCCCTCCATATGTTTGTCCCTTATTAAAGAATGCTAAAATTAAAAACAAAATGGACAACATAAATAAGAAAAATTGTTCTTTCGACATCAATAAGGTAGATTGATTTTTTCAATGTCTTGTTGAAAGATAAGCAAATAAAATTGTGTGATGGCTATAAGATTTTAATTAAAGAAGAAGTCAAAGATTGAAAATATTGCAAGTATCATAACATGTTTGGTCATACTACTAACAATTATGTTCGTTTCAAGGATATGATTAAGAAAGCTATCAAATAATTACATCTTCAATTCACTAATAAAGGAAAGGAAATGATGATTGACAAAGATCTTTTCCTAACAAGTACAAACTGTGCTAAACCCTCAGAGTCGAATGAAGTGAACATGGTTGAAGTGAATGTGATAATCATCTATGAATATAATGATCCTTTAGATGCACCTTTCATACCTATAGTTTACCTAGAAAAAGGCGAGTTAGATTCAAAATTCTTCAAAAGGATCAATGTTGAAGATGAAATAGTCAAAGTGTGTCACAAATGTGAAAGATATTATGTTAAGGTAAGAGTATTACTTGCCAATTTAAGGGAACGTGACAGAATAGACCCTAAGAAAAAAGAAAAGGTTGAAAAGACTATTTTGACTATGCATTTGGGGCATATTTGTCATAAAGGAAGATATAAAGAAAGAACATATGAGAGAAATTGAAATAAAAAAGGATGCCAAAAAAAGTTGATCTTTAAAAGAATCGATTTTAATTATCAAAATTAGTTAAACAAAAGAGAGAGAAATTATTTTGGCTAAACTTGAGTATCCTAAGGGGATATGTTGAATAAACCACAGCTAAATAAGAAACAAATGCAGAAGCCTAGGATTCCAAAAAGGTAAAACAAATAGTACATCTTAAATTATCAATCTCCACCTTCAACAAAGACTCAAAAGTGTCAAATACAAAGATAAGCTACTTTTAGAAAGAGACAAAAAATGGGCCAATATTTTGGTCTAATTCCATTAGGCCTTGGAGAGTCAATTGGCACTAAAAAAGAGGAGGAGAAAATAGATTGAGCAAAATATATGAAAACTAAATGTCAACAAATGGAGATTAACATGGTATATGTTTCGCCAATTAAATTTTCTGTAAGTTCTAAATAAGATTTGACTGATGATTTCTATGATGAAAATAATTGTAATGAAACAGGCATCTTAGATGAAAACACCTATGATTTCTTTGAAAGATCAACAAAACAAATGAAAAGTTATTTGTGATGTTTACATATAAAAGCCCATGTCAATGGCCAACTAATAAATTGCATTTTGGTCGATGGTGGTGCTTCTATGAATCTAATACAAAGGCCAACTTTTGTAAAGTTTAGAAATTTTCCAAAGATTTGATACCATCAAATATTGGGTTATCATTGGGAGGATGCTAGCATCAAAAGGAGTAGTATTAGTTGATTTAAAGGTCAATCTATATCTTAACAAACTCTTTTTGTAATGGTCCTATCCAAGTTAAGCTATAACTTGATGTTAGGACGAGATTAGATCCACATAACCGGGGTTATACTCTTAACTATTCATCAAAAGTTAGTAATATGGATTGGTGGTGGTCACTTAGAATGTGTCTTAGCTTATTACAGTTCTTGTTATGCTTAACAATGTAATAATGCTGAGTTTGAAATTTACAATCCCCACATCAAATCTTTAAAAGTTGAAGGTGACTTCAACTCAAAAGCAGTCAACATTTGCATTCTGAATTCATCAAGATTCTCTATAATCCCAAAGACTGTGGACTTAGGTTTAGCCCATGAAAATAATGAATAATATGCAAAAACATTTAGCTTAATAGTTGGCCTACATAATCAAGCAAAATGAAGCAATGATTTTCCCAGATAGTATTTATGATGACAATTCACATGAATTTCTTGATTCACCTTTGAGAAATGAAGAAAAGAAAATTGAAGTCTAAGATACCTTAAAAGAAGTGAATATGGGAACTAGAAATGAAAAAAATGTTACTTACATCAATGCACCTTTTTTTTAAGTTGAAAAATAGAGAATAATTCAAGTGTTTAAAGACTATATAGACTATTTTGCATGGAACACTATAACATTTTTGCCTTTAGGTAACACCAACAACATTTAAAAATCGTTGCCTAATACTAGAATAGGCAACAATTTTTTTAACTATTACCTTTGTTTCCAATTTTAGACAACACTCTCTTAAAACTATTGCCACAAATATAATAGATAACACTTTTTTAAGTGTTGCCAAATTTTAATCCATAAGCAACACATATTCTGTTGCCAAAAACATTTTTTTCACAATAATTTTATAATATTATATTTACTTTTCTTTTTACAAATTATTTTACTATTTC
>JANHAO010026428.1:0-11090 GCA_026873985.1 Saraca asoca | reverse complement strand
GAGAATAAATTTCCTTAAGACCAATAATCTTCCTAAGGCTAACAATCTCCTTTTTAAGGTAAATAATTTCCCTTAAAGTCTAACAGGTTTGTTCTCTCCTTCTTTGCCCCCTTTCTTAACCAACGATTATTCTAGTTACCTTATTTTGTGTTATAAATTATCATTTAATTGTATAATGATATAATCTGATTTAATCTAACACAAAATGAGTATATCATTATATATGTTATTATGTGGAACCCATCTGAATAAATTGTAATTAGTATTTTTTTCAATGAGTAATATATATATATATATATAATTTAAGAATTTACTATTAAAATTAGAGGAAAAGAATTGCAATAATTTGACCAAATGAAACTCTAGCAACCATACAACAAAATATCATAATAAAAATAATAACTATAACAAACATATATATGTTCTATACTGTCATAATAAAGTTTTAACATTATACTAGTATCACATATGTATGAAGATATTGTATTCATATATGTCTACCTAATATAGATGCAGTAATAGTTTTATCTTCGACATTGATCATTTTATGTTTAATTTTTGTGATAGGCTGCATTGAGGAATTTAAAGAACTTGAGCATGCTAGGAAGCAAAATTGTAGGATGGTTTTACGAGAAACCCTAAGAGTCTTAAAGTGAAAAAATGGCAACCTAAAAATTGTGATCGTAAGCATTGTTCTTTCTGTAAACCAAACACAATGAGAGGTCATCTTCTTGCAATTGTAGATATTGACGCAAAAGTGTTGACCTTAGCCCTTTTTTTTTTTTCTCTTAAATGAGTTAATTTGTATTTTGATAATAATAAACAATTTTAGATAAACTTATTCCATTTATTTTAAGTGAATCAGTCTTAGATGGTCATGGTTCAACTAATGAAGGCTTAAATTAGACCTTACTTTAGTTAAAATTTAAAGATTTAAGATTATTTGAATTTAACTCAATTTTGGAAGGTTTGCCTCAACAATTTGCTTAAAAAGCTTTCAAAAAATTTTCATAAAAAATATTCTAATATATTCTAAAATGATTTATCAAATTGTTTAAACTTGGAAATATGTTTTTAGATTGAAATATGAGCTTTGAAATGTGTTTAAATGGTTTTGAAATGAATTTATGAAGTTTCAATTTTAAAATTTGGCCATACAATTCGAATCAAATCTTTTAAAATTTGCTTGCGATTTTGATCACAACTACCGGACAAGTGCTAGAGAATTTCTAAAAACTGGCAATTCACATTGGACTTTGAACCATTTTTTATGATTCTGATCACAAGTCACTCAAGGGTGTTAGAAAGTTTGCATTTCAAGACAATTTGAATAAGCATTTACATTATATTTTTGCAATTCAAATCATAAAGTTTTTAATTGGTTTTTCGTGATTTTAATTGCAATTCAAATTTTGAATTTGCAATCATGATTGCAAAGGGTGATTTTTTTTTTTGAAATAATGGTTATTTTACTATGTGTTATTCTTACTTGTTACAAATACTCATTTTTCACACTTCTTTATTGTGAAACCCTAATATCTCATAGGCAAACTTTCATAATTTCATCTGTGATTCAAATCTTTATTTGATTTCTTCAATTTGAGTTAGATTTGAGTGAATTTAAACCTATGGAGCTTTAATTTGTGATATGAATTGCTGAGTTCTTTCAAATTTCTTTCATTTCTACTCAAACACTACTGAGTTTTCTAGGGTTAGCCGCACCTAAGTCAGAAAGAATGGTTGAGTTTTTTGCTTTTCTTTTTTACGTGAGCTTTTCATAAGGTTTTCCAGTTATGGTTGAGCAATTACTATAAAGGCCTCTCCACATGTTTGTTTTAAACTTGTAGGGAGTTTTTATTAGTGGTTTCAAGCTTGGAAGTAGATGTATGCATTAGAGACAGTTTTTCAAAGGAAAACCACTATAAACCTACATTTAAATTTCTCTATCTCTACACTTTTATTTTTTACACCTTATATTGTTGTATTCATTATTGTTTATGCTGAAGTTGAGTTATTGATATTGTGAGTATTGATTTACTAAATTATTGTGTGAAGCTGTTTATTTCTTATTTGCATGCAAGTAAGTAAGTTTTGTAAAATTTGAAAATGAGATATTTGAAAAATGTATCAAAATTATAAAACTCTAAAACTAATTCATAAAATTATGGCTATAATTGGTATTAAAGCAAGGTTGTTGGTATCAAGATGTAACCACCTTAAGAAGATCCAATGGATTCAATCATTTTAGCATTCTACTAGAGTGTCATCCATTGAACAAGCCCCTTGGGTTCAATGGACAACATTATACATATTCAAAACAAAAACTGAAAGATTTTATTAAAGCGACGGATATTGATACGTGGGAAATAGTGAAAAGTGAATATAATCTTCTGATGAAGATTGAAAATGGTATAACCATTTTGATACCTAGAAGTGATTGGAGTGATGATAAGGAAAAGAAACATTTACTTGCTTCTTAGGTCAAATGGATTGTGTTCAATTCCTATAGCTAAGTGAGTATAAAAGGGTATCAAACTATTCTACTATTAAGGACATGCAGATGCACTTGAAGTGTCTCACATTAGCATGACCCAAGTTAAGGCTTTAAAGGTTCACACATTTGTTTCATAATATAAATTATTAAAAAATGAATGATGGTGAATCAATTAAAGATATGATAAAAAGATTCACTATGATTGTTAACCATTTAAGCATACTTGGTAGGAAATTTGAGAATGTTGATTTGGTTCACAAAGTCCTTCATTCCCTAACCATTAAATGGCAACCTAAGATTATAGCCATTAAAGAGTCTATGAAGATAAGAATGCCAACTCTACGAGAGCCATTTGGCAACTTGGAAGAGCATGATATAGAATTGAAGAGATATTCCAAGAATAATGATGATCGAAAGAGAAAAAATTTGGTCTCAAAAGTTGCTATAACTTTTGAGGAAGAAGAGGATGATTTGGAGAGCCTAGAGGATCTTAATGAGATGATGATATAGCTCTTCTAACAAAGAAGTATCAAAGACTTTTGAAAGCTCACAAGCTTATTAGTAAAAGGAGAGGTCCTCCCCTAGAAGAAATGCTAGCAAAGGATAGAAAAACAATCCTTCCAATCCTATGTGTTTTGAATGCAAAAAGTTAGAGCATATCAAATAGGATTGTCCTATATATCTTAAAAGGGTCTTGAAAAATAAGAGGAAGAAGAATAATCAACTAATGATGATTAAGCTTGTGAGGATAAAAGAGATGAAAAGACTTTGTTTTGTCGTATGGCACTGGGAGATGAAGATATGGAGTTATATGATAACAACTTTACTCAATCTATTAATAATATTAATAAATTGTATAGTGAGTTGTATGATGATCTACTTAAGGTAAAGAAAAATGTTAATCTTGTGAAGAAAATCATTGCTTCTATGGAAGTTAACATTGAGATTTTGCAAAAAGAAAATAATGATTTGAAGAAAAAAATGAATTGATGATTGAAATAAAACTTTGGAAAAGTTCACAAATGATAAGAAAATACTTGATGCATTTCTAGAAAGTAAGAGGTGCATTTTTAACAAGGAAGGACTTGGTTATGTACCAATTGTGACAAAATCTTTTTATAAAAATCTCTTTGTTAGAAAAATCATGGGAAACCAATAGTACATAAAATGTCACTATTATGGATAAAAAGGCTATATTATTCATTTTCGTGCCCATAAGAGGAACACATATGTTCTAAGTATTAATGCAAAAGTTAGTTTGGGTTCCTAAAGCTTCTTCTTCTAGTGGTATTAATCTTAGTGGACCAAGACTACTTAGATACCAGCTTCAAAAAATGATTTACCTTGTATAGATGTGTAAGAGATCTCAAGGCAACATATGATTTTTTATAGTGGGTGTTCCTAACACATGATCGATAATAAGTCTAAGTTTTATTTGCTTACTCCTATTGATAGTAGATATATCACTTTTGGGGCTAATGTCAAAGGAAAGGTTATAGGTAAAGGAGAAGTAGGTAAAAATCCTAACTATGGCATAAAAAATGTATTATTGGTTAAAGAGCTCAAACATAATTTGCTTAGTATTAGTCAATTCTGTGACAAGGGGAATAAAGTTACTTTTGACACCATTCATTACATAGTTGAAAACTTGAATGATAAACAAATTAAGTTGGTTAGCATAACTTTTAACAATATTTCTATGATTGGTATTAATAATGAGCCAAATGTTGATTCTAAGTGTTCAGTTAGCTTGAATGATGATTCTTGGATTTGGCATAAAAGACTTATGTATGCAAGTATGGATTTAATTGGAAAACTTTTTAAAAATGATTTGGTTGTTAGTTTGCCTAAACTTAAATACAACAAGGATAAGATTTGTGATGCATGTCAAAAAGGTAAGCAAGAAAAATCATCTTTTAAACCAAAAAATTGTGTTTCTACATTAAGGTCATTTCAATTACTTCATATGGACTTGATTAATCCATCAAGAGTTAGAAGCGATGGTGGTAACTATTACATGCTTATGATTACTAGTGACTATTCAAGGTATATGTGGATTTTGTTTCTTTCCCAAAAGAGTGATGCTTTTCAAGCTTCTAGGAAGCTTGTTATATCTATCCAAAATAAGAAAGGATCAACTATAGTAAGTATTCAAAGTGATTATGATAAAGAATTTGATAATCATGATTTTATTTGCTATTGTATTGATAATCAAATAAGTCATATTTTTTTTTCACCTAAAACCCCTAAACGAAATGGAGCTATTGAGAGGAAGAATAAATGCCTAGAAGAAATGTCTAATACCATGCTTAATGACAGTATAGGCGGATGCGATCAATACTGTGTGTTGTATTTTGAATCATGTCTTGATAAGACCAATTCTTAAGAAAACCTTTTATAAACTATATTTTGGAAGAAAACTTAATGTGTCACATTTTTACATTTTTGGTTGTAAATGTTTTATGCATAACAATTGTAAAGACATCTCAGGTAAATTTGATGCTAAATCTGATGAAGCATTGTTCACTAGGTATTCTTTTATGAGTAAAGCTTTTCAAGTGTATAATAAGAAAAGTTTACAAATAAAAGAATCCATCTATGTTGTATTTGATGAGTTTACTTCAAGTGTTCACAGAAATGATGATGATTATGAGAAAGTAGACTCATGACTTTCTAAAAAAAAAAAGTCAAATAAGCAATAAGAAAAAGTTGAAAAAAAAAAGTGACAGAGGATAAAGAAGATGATGAAGATTCATTCTTAGTTAATCTTGATGAAAAGCTACCTTGCCTCCTTCAAATAGCTTAGAAAATCATTTAAAGCCACCAAAAGGAGTAAATGATCAGTGACAGATGCAAAAGGTAACATATAGTACATGAAGAAATATTTATGACCATTTGGCTTTCCTCTCTCAATTTGAACCTAAAGCCATTGATGAAGCTATAAATGATGAACATGGAATCTTGGTTATTAAAACAATTTGAAAGAAACCAAATTTCAAATCTTGGACTAAGACTTGATCATCATACAATTGTAGGAATTAAATGGGTTTTTAGGAACAAACTTGATGAGAATGTCTTATAGTGAGAAACAAAGCCCGATTAATTACTAAAGGTTATAACCAAGAGAATGACATTGATTTTTATTAAACTTATGTGCCTGTAGCAAAGGCTAAAAGAATGTATTAGCATATGCTTACGTTAAGTGATTCAAAGCTTATCAAGTGGTTGTTAAAAGTGCTTTCTTGAATAGTTTGATTATGGAAGAGGTATATATTGAACAACCACTCATATTTTAAAATTACCTTTATTCAAATCATGTTTTTAAGGTTAAAACGGTTCTTTACAACCTCAAACAAGCTTCTAGAGCTTGGCATGAGTGCTTGAGTAAATTTCTTTTGGAAAATAGCTTTTCTAGAGGCAAGGTTAACATTACTCTATTTATAAAACATAAAGGCAATAACGTTCTCTTACTGCAAATATATGTTGATAACATTATTTTTAGTGTTACTAATAAATCCTTGTGCAAAGAATTTGCTAATATTATGCAAGGTGAATTTGAAATGTCTATGATGGGTAGCTCAACTATTTCCTTAGTCTTCAAGCTGAACAATCAAAGGAAGGAATTGTCATAAGTCAAACTAAATACATAAAAGAGTTGTTGAAAAGATTTGATATAGAAACTATTAAGCCTTTTAGAACTCCAATGAGACCTTCAACAAAACTTGATCTTGGTGAAGAAGGTAAGAAAATTGATGTCATAATATACAGAGGCATGATAGGTAGTTTGCTTTATCTTACTGCAAGTAGACTCAACATGATGTTTAGTGTGTGTATATATCCAAGGTTTTATCCTAATCCTAAGGAATCTCTTGGTTGTTGTCAAAAGAATCCTTTGATAACTTGTGAGCATACCATACAAAGGGTTGTGGTATCCTAAAGTAAGCTCTAACTACTTAGTAGGTTATTCTAAAGTTGACGTCATTGGAGGTTGAATGAATCAAAGAACACTAATAGAGCATGTCAATTTCTTAGCAACTCTCTAGTCTCATAGTACAGAAAAAGCATAATAGTATGGCTTTGCACATTGCTGAAGCAGAACACGTAGTTGTAAGTAGTTGTTGCACTCAAGTCCTTTGGATGAGACAATGATTATTAGATTATAGTTTGAATTTTGAGAAAATTTTGATCAAATGTGATGATACAAGTGCCATTAACCTCACTAAAAACCCTATCATGTACTCAGGAACCAAGCACATAGAGATAAGACATCATTTCCTAATAAATCATGTTCAATGGGGAGACATTGTCGTTGAATTTATTTACTTTGACTTTCAGTTTGCTAACATTTTCACTAAACCTCTTGAAGAAAATTGATTTGGTTTTATTAGAAGAGAATTAGGCATGTTGAATCCTTTGGAAAATAAGTTTATTTGATTTGATTATCTTATATTTATTTGTTGTGATTTTTTTAGTTATTTTAATTTCGTTTGAATTTATTTAAATTTTATTTAATTCAATTCTAACTTAAGCATTAGAAAGTCCCCTAGTTTTTTTTAGGTGCCAAGTTGATCTAAGTTGATTTTCACATTGTTCAAACATTTTTGGAGGTTTTAAAATTAGTATTTCTGGTTTGATTTTGGAAAAGTGCTAAAAAATTAGAGATTTTTTGAAATTGTTGCCTTACGGTTCAAATTGCCTAACTACAATTCATTTTGAATCACCGAAATCCAATTATATTTGCAATTTGAATCTGTAATTTTAGGATAGTCTAGGTTATAGGAACTCAGTATCTATTCTTTCACGATTCTGATGATGATTCAAATTGCTCAACCAATTCTGGCCTCACGATTCAAATCGTGGGTAGGCTCTGTATATGCCCTGCATATGTTTTAGCCTTTATTTTTCAAACTGTTTTTAAACCCTAGCTAATTTCTCTCTCAACCAAATCATCTTCTCCTTCCAAAATCTTTAATTTCCACCTAAACAATATCCTACCTCTTTCCTTCAATTTTAACTGATCAAATCTTCCAATTTCACCCTACCTCTCAAAACCCCCAAATTTACCCATATCCTTTCTTTCTCCACCTTTAAGCTAAGAAACTGATGAGTTTGCCTCTGGTTCAAGGAAAAGAAAGAAGTTGGTTTGAGATAAGCATGCATATTGCATGAATGTTGCCATTGAAAAATAGAAATTCTTTGCCAATGATGAATTATACAAGAGGTATGTCAATTTTAAATAGAAGCCTATTGTACCTCTAAAGTTACTATTCAACCCATGAACCCCTGAGATTTTATGATTTTTTAGAGCTTGATTCTTCCACTTCTAGCTTGTTTCTATGCAATAAAACCATAATTAGATGGTATATGACCATTTGATAGAAGATAACTTTGAAATACCTATGAAGCTAACATGTTTTTCTTTTTGTTTATGAAGAGTATTGAAGATCTTTATTAGATCAGTTGTGATCTCTTATTTAAAACCTTTAAAGTGAGTAATTCTTACCATTTTTGTGAGTTATAAAAAAACTAACTAATGCTAAAATAGTGATCTATTGTTTATGTTAAAGAAAATGGATACAATGTGAACTTATGGTAAAAATTGACTTTGATTGGTGTTATGAAGGAAAAGATAGTGATTTGATTGGGAAAGCTTGGTTTTATAATTAGTTTTTTTGTGATAAAGAGTTAGCTGGGTAAAACATATGAAGTATGGTTTAGGAAAATAAGAGTTATCATTGTAAATATGTATTGTTACACCAAGAACATATATAAATCTGGACGTGTGATTCAAATTATGAGCAAGATCATGTGCCCAACTGAAAGTCGGGTAAAATTGCGAGGACTAAATATGAAGGCTTCAATTTGATTTAAGCCAAAGTAGTTAGAAAATACAAGTTTGCTCATCAAAAGTTGCAAATGTTTGGGAAGTCTAGGATTAAACGTGATCCGGATCATGAGTAGGATAAAAAATAGTGCTAGGTAAGGTCAATTTAAATCATGCTAAACAAGCAAAATTCTTGATTCAAATCGTAAAAGCCTGAAGGCATACTCTAGTTTTGCAATTATGATTGTGAATCAAGTGCTAATATGGGTGATTCAAATCATGGGCCCTAAAAATGAAATATATGCTAAAATTTATTTGAAACACTTGTAAGTTAATGATGTGTGGCCTGTAATTTCTTCTTTATAGCCATATAGATGGTACAATTGGGTTTTGGAAATGATTAAATAACTGATTGATTGAATAATAGGAGTATTAACATCCTTAGAATATGTTGGAAATTGAGTAATTAAATTTGTAAATATAAATAATATAGATCTTTGCAAGGATAAAAGAATTGATAATGCTAAGGCAACAAGATTGAAAACGTTGATGGTCATGGATTAAGTACTCAATTTGAGTATAACAATTAAGAACTCCTAAATGAGAACTTATAAGCCTATACCAATAAATCTAATAATTGTCTATATAGTGATAATAAGGTAATAATCCTAGTAGCTAATATGATAATGAAACAAGGGAATGTATGGTTATAAATGTGATGGATTGTGATTGAATGTGAATATTGTGATATGGTTATCATGAGCAATAATATTGTTATAAGTTCGAGAATTTCCCATGGGACATGGGATGGTATATGATATATGATGAATAATGATGATTATGTGCACTTTGTGATATAATTGTCATGAGAATGATACTGTTGAAAGCTTGAAAAACACTTATGAGACTTGATATATGATTGATGGGAGGAGATGAGGAAAAATGAGCTGGATCTTGGATTGTTAATATTTATTTTGCTTATGTATTTAAGCTGTTATTATATGAATTGATAAATTGCAATATGACAATATAATCTGAAAGTTTGTTGACTAATAATGGCTATTGATGTTATGAAAGAAAATAATTAAAAAATGAATAAAAAATGATTCCTTATAATATGATAGTGTTAATGTTAGGCGATGCCAACCCGAGGTTGGTTACTTATGTATTCTATGGAACACTGAATTATGATATAATGTGATATGATAATGTGATAATTGGTGATGATAGTTTGAGACCATAAGAAAATCATGGTTCTTTATAGTGTGTCAATGAGAATATGAAGTGATACTATTTAGAGATTATTCTTTAAAAATCTATGATTTGTTTGTAAAGCATGGTAAGGAATATGAATATATGGCTATGAAAGAATTGAATTGTGATGTTTGTACACATATATTGTTTGTTGTTGAGAATTCATAAGTTAGGGATAGATTAATCTCACTAAGCCCTAAACTCACTATTTTGTAGATTATTTTTCAAATTCTTAGACTATTGCTATTGTGCCTCCATCAAAATGTGAGGATAGAAGCTAATCCTGTTGAAATAATGACTGATATGTTCACAACTACTGTAACAAGTCCTTAGAAGCATATGAGGATAGAATTCATTATAGAAGAATACTATTTGAAAACTTGATGTAAATTTTAAACACTACTATTTCCAAAAATATGTGTTTTGCTTGGGCTATGCTTTTATACATTACATAAATATGTTTAGATCTCAATATGACTCTTTTTCTTTCCATAACTTATAATTTTCTTTAAAAACTAATCAATTGGATTTTAAATAGAAAATAATTAGAAATATTGAAACAAATATGAGCAGTAAAGGTTAATGGAAACAGGATCAAGGCTGGTAATTATCAATCGGAGGTTGATATTTAAGCCGATCATAACCAGGAATTTGGATCTTGACATGTTTGATATCAAAGCTTAGTTTAGGTTGTAACCTATGTGTATAGGCTTGCATATAAAGTTGTATAGTGGTGGTGGTTTAATTAAATGTTAATAGGAATAGTACCAGTAGCACACGTGCACCTAGAAGTGCATATTACTGATACTATTCCTGTTGACCTTGTGAAGTATGTGACCATATTAGTAGGATTAAATTGGAACCTTTTGTATTTCTTAAGAATCTGATTAATTTTGAAACGTAGGATATGGTAAGAACCAAAAGGTAAGAAGGCCAAGAATCAAGATCAGATAACGAAAGGTTGTCTATTAGATGAAATAGCCCACACCGTGAAATTGGTGACAATCTTGAAGTCCTTTAATAAGTAGAAAATTTAATTCAACTGGCAATGAATCATTTGGTACATGCATTAACACAGAACCAAAATCAAGATCAAAATAGAGAACCTACCAGAGACACACAAAATGAAAGAAATCGAATTTCTCCTGTTAGGAATGAACAAAAGAATAGACTACGAATTGTTCATGAATTTTTAAAGCTAAGATCGCCTCGATATATGGGAATAGATCATTCTGTGGATTCGTATCAATTTCTTAGGCAGGTGGAATGATATAGTAGGATGTTATGATGTCTTAAACCTTTACTAATAGAACTGGTAGGGTATTGTTGGTCTCAAAAAATGAAGTGAAAGATAAGATATTAATTTAGATCTTGCCTTTATTCCTTTAGGGGAATGTTGTTAGATGAAGTGCAGTCAAGAAGGGAAAATTTTAAAAAATTTTCTCAGACAAACCCTACAGTGGCCGAACCCCATCTCCCAAAATCCCTTTGTGTAGAGGTTTCCATACATCAAATAAA
>JANHAO010026427.1:0-11090 GCA_026873985.1 Saraca asoca | reverse complement strand
AGAGACACTTTCACTCTCTCTTCCCTTCAAGCAACTAAAGTACGAAAAGAGTCGAGCTCATGACTTAAAAAGAGTGCTTCTTAGGAGGCAACCCAAGTTTATTTTAGTTTTCATTTTTGTAATTAGTATTTCAGTATTACTTTTTATAAAAAAAATTTCAAAAAAAATCAAAAAAAAAAGAAAAAAAAAAGAGAAAAAAAGGGAGAATAAAAAAAATTTACGGATTGAACAACTCGAAACACGGTCTGGTCATGTCCTAGACCAGGATCGTGTTTCGGGCCTAGACACCAACACGGCAGCCCTAAATGGGAGAACACGGCCATACCCCTTCACTTCCCTTCACGTCGTTTCAGCCTTCCCCTCTACCCATGTTCGACGCCTTCACTTCCCCCTCAAAAATCTGATCAACCTCTGGCATTTGACTGCAGTTTTTGGTGGATTCTGGCCGAAGACCACCTAATTCCGGTCCCAAATCACGGCATTCCTCCCTCTTCTTCTCCCATTCAGCCATTGCATGTGTAAAGAGGCAAGTTTCCAGCCACCAATCCTTTATTTTACTTGATTTCACTACAATATCATCTTTTAATCTTGTTTTCTTAAGATTTATTGTGAAAAATTCTGTCATTTTCTCCACACATTCAAACATTATTGCATTAGGATTATTCTGAGCATCTTAGCATTATTAGTAGTAAAGGAAAAATCTGCATTTCTTTGCATTTGCTACATATAGCCGAACACATTCTCATAAATTTTGGCATCAAATTTTTGCATTTTATTTCCAGAATTCTCTGCATAATTTTCCTACATTTTCCTGCACATTAGCATGCTAGATTCATACATTTCCCCTATTTTTGGTGTGAATCCCATGTTGCTCTATAATTGCTATCAAATTAATTGAATACTGCTGATATCTTGACTAAGCTGGGTATATTATTTTGTGAAGATTGAACATCTGCTGCCTTATTTTTGTTTCCTTGAAAAATCATTTTGAACTTACTCTTTTAAGTGCCCAATTGTTAAAAAAAATTTTGAAATCACAAATGGCACCTAAAAGAGCAAGAATTGGTGAAGCCTCCTCCTCCTATTCCCATCAAACACGTAGAGGCTAGTAATTAATAAAGGCCAAATCAGCCCCAATTGTTTGAATAATTAAAATAAATAAATTCTATATTATTTGCCGAAGAACTCATAAGGTGAGGTAAGTCCTAATCCTAGGCTTTTCTTTTATATTTGATATCTTCTTTAATTTACATCTTTACTTTCTTTATTTCATTATCATCTTTTATTCTTTTTTACTTCCTGTACCTTTCTCCCATTTTCAACCAATCTGGACAGTTAAAGTGTAAAAGTTCCAGTAGTTGAAAAGAGCAATACTTTCCTGTGGGATCAACCCGTATTCACCGATTCTCTACTACATCTACGTCGTGCGCTTGCAGAGATATTTAAAAACCTTATCAGGGTTCAATTTCATCTAGTATTTTCTTAGGATCTAGAACATCTCATCCAGGTCGTTCACATGATCTGAGACCTGCCTGGACTTAACGAGCATATCATCCACAAAAACCTCCATGGTTCTCCTGATTTGGTCTTTAAACATCACGTTGACCAGTCGTTGGTAGGTCGCCTCAGCATTTTTGAGCTTGAAGGGCATCATCTTATAGCAATACAGCCCCCTGTCTGTGATAAATGACATGTGTTCCTCATCTTACATCTCCATGGGTATCTGATTCTATCCAGAATAAGTGTCCATGAAGCTGAGAAGTCGATGCCTGGTCATTGCATCAGCGAGCTAGTCGATCCTTGGTAAAGGAAAGCTGTCTTTTGGACAGGCTCTATTGAGGTCTGTGAAGTCAATGTATGTTCTTCATCTTCCATCCTTCTTCCTAACCAAGATGGGGTTGGTTATCCAGACCGGGTAGTGAGCCTCCCAGATGAATTTGTTCGTTAGGAGCTTATCCACTTCCTCCTTCAGGGCTCGTGAGCATTCCATAGTTAGAGTCCTTCTTTTTTGCTTGACTGGTTGGTGATGAGGGTTAATGTTTAGCTTATGTGATGTAATTCTAGGATCAATTCCCACCATATCTTCATGATTCTAGGCAAAGACATCTAAATTCACTCTGAGAAAATTCGTTAACTGGCTCTTCACATCGAGAGGTCAGCTTTTCCTAAGCTTGAGGTGTCATTGGTCATCTGTCTCGCTGACCTCGACCCTTCGAGCTCTTCGACTAGCCTGGTTTCCCTTTCCGTATCCCAGTCGTGTAGGTCGAGGCCATAACTGGTTTCGATCGAGTTCAAAGGTTAGGGCTCCTTATCAAAAGCCATGCCCACTTTCTTTCCTTTCTCCTTGATCTTGACAACATCTTTGTAGCATCGTCATCTTGGGGAACCAAATTGTCAAAGTTCTCATGGACACAACCAGGTCCAGATCGTTCATTGCTGGTCATCCTAGAACTATGTTGTAGGCCGACGGGCAATCCACGACCAAGAAATCAATCAAAATGGTGGACTAGCAGTCCCTATCTCCCAAAGTGATGGGGAGCCTGACTCGCCCCACAGGGAATATTGCATCACCAGTGAAGCCGAAGAGGGGGTCGGGTGAAGATTCGAGGTTGCTCCAGGTTAGTTCCATTTGATCAAAGCACTTCTTGTAAATGACATTGACTGAGCTACCAGTATCCAGCATAATCCTTTATACTTCGATGTTGTTGACCTTAGCCCTGATAACAACAATGTCATTATGTGGGAACTGCATTTCCCGTTCATCATCGTCTACGAAAGTGATACATCTGGGGATCGTTCTCGCCCTCTTAATGGGCCTATTAGGCTCATTGCCTGCAGACTAGGCATAGCTCACATTCTGCACATACCATTCCCGTGAGCTGCGTGAGGCCCTTGCGATGAGTGGTCCCCCATGGATTGTGTAGATGGTCCTAACCACCATCGTTTGCTCTTGTTCAACCTCAAGAGGAGGTTGCATCATGCGTTGAGGAGATCGACGGTTCGTAGGTCGCACCATATAATCTCGTAGGCGACCTCTCCGGATAAGATCCTCAATCGCATCCTTAAAGGACTTACACTCGGAGGTTGAATGTCCGATATTGTTGTAATAGGCATAAAATCTGTTCAGATCCCGATGCTTCAAGGGAGTGAATAACGGCCTTGGTCGCCTGAAATCCTCCCTGTACTTTTCCATGATGTATATCCTTTCCAGGGTGTCAGTCAGGATGCTATAGTTGTTATAGCGACCTTGGGGTTTAGATTGCTCCGTCTTGGATCTCTTTGCGGGCTGTGTTCCCATGTTGTTAATTTGATTTGCTCCAACTTTGTTGTGGCCACTACCTTTTCCACCCTTGCTAGGGATCGAAACACTAATCTTAGCTTTCTGCCCAAATCTTTTCGAGCCAAAAGTTTCCTCCCACCCGATCTTCTTTGTGGCTCGCTTATAGAATGCTCTCAAGTTCTTTACTAGAGACTTGTATATGCTCTCATACAGCTTCCCGTCTTTATGTAATCCTGTCTAGATCACAGTCAAGATACTTTCAAGCACCTCCTAGTGTTGGCACAGGGTCGCACATCGTCCGCTCCCGAGAGGGCGGAAGAGGTACTTGCTAAGATCGGATATTCTTCCTCGGGTATGTTTCATGGTCCTTCATCGTGACCACTTGGTGGATTGGCAGCACCTGAACTCCTGGTTGCTCTCCTTCTTGCCATTGTGAAAGATACGCAAGCAGTCTAGTCCCACCGGGCGTGCCAAAATGTTAATGGTCGATTTTGGTAATCGGTAATGGGGGGTTCAAGGAACCAAACTACTGGTTTACTACTTGATGTATGTTAACTCGAAGAGTGATTCAAGGGGAGAGAGGCGAAAACAAGAAGGAGTTTTATTGTGGTTCGGACAAAGTCTGTTCGACCCCTATGTCCATGATGAGTGTGATTCTCTTTTCTTAATATTCCTGGTTACACTGGTAAATACAAGAGGAAATCTCAATAAAGCTTCTGCGTCACTCTCTCTATCTTTTTTTTTTTTTTTTTGGTCTCCCCCTTTTGTGACTATCCCATCCCATTTATATATGTGGAAGGGTTACTAATTATAATTTATTTATATAAGACTATGATTACATCTATACTAAGCATTAAATGCTAGACAGCAAGTAATAAATGCTGGGTAAATCATTGTCGAGCTTTTAGGGCCTACTTTAAGGGCTGGTAGAACACCTAGATTGCGTCCGTCAGATGCTTGACTATCTCCCTTGGCGCAGAGAAGAGCTCGCCATCGACCTCGTTAGTTGGGGCTCGTGATCGCGCGCCTTGTGATCTGCCGCAAGGTCTCCAACGACTTTGCTTTAGCTTGGGCCGTGCCTTTCTCCCCCCGGTTCCTAGCTTCCTAGGCCTTCGCTGGCCTTCCTGGCCTAATCCGAAGAATCCCCATAACAATACTCCTTCATGAAGAGTAATGATTTTTGAACTCATGCCTTTTCATGAAGAGTAGTAATAACTTTTGAACTCATACTTTTTTATGACGAGTAATGACTTTTGAGTTCATATCTTTTTATGAAGAGTAATGACTTTTAAAATTTTCTTATTTCTAATTTGGCCTATTATAAAATTAGAAATAAGACTTTTGGGATTTACACATTATAAAGTTCATATCAAATGAGATGTCATTAATCCCAATAACTTAATTGATATAAAATTACTTCAAAAGAGATAATTCTTTAAATAACTTATAATACATAATTAATGATATATGCAGGGTCATGTATGAGATAAATATCTAATATTTGGCATTTATTTTCCGCTCTAGGCTCTGTTATTAGATTAATCAGTATGAATAGACTGATCTACATCATGAAGACTACTTGTTGGGTGGTGTTAGAAGTGTCTCCTTCGTACTTACCCCTAAAGACAATTGCAAGTGTGAATACATTGTGAATTTTCAACTTTCCGGCTTGACAAGAAAATGACACCTTGTTTTCAGCTTCAGATGATAATATAGGTTCAAAGTTTCAATGCATACAAGTAAGCAACTTTATCAGAAATTGATAAATTGCAGGTGAATATTCTATGAACTTCGAAAACTAGAAAATCATTTATGCGTAATTGCTTACTACAAAATTTAGAAGGCGTTATAGATAGTAACTCCAATACATCATCAAATAATTATTATTGTAAGAAAGGTAGGTAGTTTGCAAATCAATACTGCAATTCTAATAAGTTGTCAATTTTGATTAGACAATTCATATGAGAAAAATCCAATCTTAGTTTTTAAAAAAATTCTTCCCTCCGAGAGTATTTAATTAAATGAAACGAGACTTATCACCTTGTTTGAAATAATTAAAAATAATATTTTATTTTATTTTTAAATAATTTTTAAATGATATTTGAATTTAAGAAAAAGAAATTTCATTTCATTATATATATAGACACAATTTTTATTTTAATTACATTTATATCATTATACATTCTATTAAGTTTATTAAAGAATTCACTAGAATTCATTTTATTTAGTTTAAAACATATGTTATATAAAAAAAAATTTACCCTTATCCTAATATTATATTTATCATGATATCATAAAAGTCTACTTTTTAATTAAATTCTATATATTTTTTAGTATATTTCAAATAAAAGAATTCATTTATAAATGAATAGAAATCATTATTTTTTCATAATTTTTAAACAATAAAATTAATTTATAAATGAATTAAAATCATTTCTATTAAAATGAAATGAATTCAATTATAAAAAAATTAATTCCAAACAAAACATTAAAGAAAGGAAAAAGAGAATAATATTAAGAATACCACAAAATTATATAACTTGTAAACTATCACATCACCAAATGATGCATCCTCATTCTATCATTTATGGAATGATCAAATTAATGACTTTATCCCTTATATATATTTTTTTATAAATCATGAAACAGTCTAATCTTTTTTTTAAAAAAAAAACCATATTGATATTTGTGTCTACATTATTCAATCCTTAACCTATATACTATTTTGCCATAAATAACTAATATCTTCCAAAATTATGATAAAATTAAATATAATATTATAATATTTTTAAATTATAAACCATCTCAAATTTGAATGATATGTGATTAAATCTAACATTTAATACATTATTGTTAAACCCTTCCATAAATAATGACCCAGAAGCGTAGGCAATATTTACTTCTAATTGAGCCAGCCCTAGGGGCTTTTTTATCCAAAGAAGGGATGCATTACGGCTTAACCTATCACCCCACTTTACATGTAAAGCTACGCCGTTTTAGTAGTTTCTCATTTGTCTCTGACTGGCCGAGAAGCACGAGCCGCAGACCCAGCTTCCTCTGCATCTCTTCGTCCCCAAAACCCTTGCTAAGCTACTCTTCTTTTTTTTTTTCTCTATAACACCGAAGCAAAGGACTATACAGCAGCATCTTCTTCTTAGCCATTTTGTTTCTGGTGCCGTCTGCAGTGAACGGGCAACAGCAAGCAAATTTCCTCCTCATCGGCGTTCAGGTCAATCTCTGCTGTTGCAGCTGGTGTGAGCGCTTCCTTCTGACGCAGCTGAACTCCCTGCCGTTTGGACCGAGTAGCAGAGGGTGGCGAAACCAAGAGCAGCTGTTGGACCACCATCGTGTGCCTCAGAACAGCCGGGTCTACACGATGACTCTGCTTCCATGGGTTTGCAACCCAATGACTCTTCACTGCTCCGGTCAGTGCATCCATCACCATTTCCGATCAGCCTTCATGTTCTCCAGCTGCTGCTTGCAGTCCAGGCCACCTCGACTTGCTTTCTACCGCAACCAACAGCTGCTGTGCTTCTGGCTGAGTAGTTTGAACGTACTGTTACGTGCCCAGCTCCTGGAGTTAGCTTGCTTCAAACCCCCACTGAAGCCACTCCAAGCTTGTTGCTGCCGTCCTTTTCCTTTGGCTGTAGCGATGGTTTGGTGGACCAGTTGAACCAACCGTGGTAAAGGGTGTCCTGTCCAGGCCAATTCACCGCCGCCGGAGGTCAAGCAGTACCGGATAGTAGCAGAGGCTCAGTGGACAGCAGCCAAAATGCTGCAGCGCCTGTTGCCCTGTTCGGTCACTTTGGGTTCTAGCTGAACCAACCTTGGAAAAAAAAAAGAGAAAAAAAAAAAAGAGTGGAGGGGAACATAATTATATTTGATTGTGAGGAGCTGGAGGAAATTGTTCTGGATAATGAGGAATCTGAGAATTTATCAAATGCTGCAGTGTGCTTACCAAAACTGAGAATCATACAAGTAGTACGGTGCAACGAAATGAAAACTGTTTTCTCTACAGCTACATCAGCGACTCTTTAACAATTAAAGTTTGTGCATATATCAGATGCTGCTCAACTTGAGGAATTTTTTAAAAATAAAAGTGAATGCAACACGGTCAACATAAACAGAGATGATATTGTGCTTCCAAATTTAAGGAACATAAAACTTATAAGATTGCCAAGTCTTATTGATATCAACCAAAGGTGTAAGTTACATGCAGTGAACCTTGACAAGATTATGGTAAGTAAATAGCTTACTCCCTTACATAATTGTGTTTTCTGTTAATTTATTTTACGTTGAGGTAAATTCAAAACTTGTTTATTTTTGAAACTGATCTAATTGAATAAGATTATTGTGTACAATTGAAACTTGTAATGGTAGAAAGTTGGAGTTGACTAAGTGCTAGAATTAAGTCCAACTAGAAACTTTGAGAATGGTGGAGCATGAAAAAGCATAGGTAAATTGCCCACTTCCCTGAATTCTTATATTATATAAGGGTTAGGTATTGATATTGTCATGTGCCACTTTATCTTACTTAGACATAGGCTTATAATAGTATGTGCATGTAACTTGAGATAGTGAGTAGATCACTCGTTTTTCTATAAAAGGTGTTATACTGTATTTTGGCATGTCTATTTGGAAAGCCAATTTATGTTGCTTTGTGACTGGAAATAGGTGACGTTTGCTGAATGAGCTTCTTAGAATCGTGTTGCAAAATGGCAAAATGATGGGTTGTGCATTATGTTGTATTAGGGGACTTTTGGATACGACACAAATTGTGGATGTCTGTGTGAAAGTGTTCTTACCCAATTGGAATTGTTTGGTTGTGATAGGAAAGAAATGCATGTTTGTGTAGTGAGTAAAAGCACTCACTTTCTTTCCCCATACCAGATGTTTAACCCTCTGGTGATAAAGAATATGTTGAAATCATATTATTTTATAGCTTGTCCGAACTAAAATAGTAGGAAAAAAATGAGGTGATTAGATGATGTTGATAGAAAATAAACTAGGAATTATAGAAATTGTACCGGAGTATATATGGATGAGTAAGACCAAATTGAGAATAAGAATATATGTGGGATGCGCTCGTGCATGAGTGGGTTGCTATGTGTGAGGCTATTAGTAAGTAAGAGAAGTGAGAATGATATGATAGATGTGTAAATGTTCTGTGGAGATAATACTTCTTGATTATAGAAATTTGAAAGGTGGTGACATGTTCAAGGAAAATTTGGCCATATAATTATAGTAGAAGTTTCATTTTAAGTTATAATGGTGATTTGTAATGGTAGATGAAAGAATAGGATGTAAATGTGTCTCATAAATTGATTGAATGTGTGAAGAGATCAAATGTTGAATTGGGACTAATACTAGACTTTGGGAAATGTATATGAGTGAATAGGACTGGCTGGATATTAAACTTTTTTTAAATAGAATAGTTAAAAACCGGAAAAGAGAGATTGTGAAAGGAGTGTATATGTTATATGACTTGAATTTACGTATTGAGTGGCAACGTCCTTTTGAACATGTATGAATGAATGAAGTTGTGCATAGGACTATTTGAATGCATTTAGGAATATGAAATTGTATGTGGTTTGGTTGATTAGTAAATGGATTGATATTATCATTTGAATGTGTGTGTTTTGATGAGTTATGTGTGAATTGAAAATTGGATTCATGGAGTAAGTTAAGTTCTTTAAGAAACTTCCAAAAGTATTTTCTTTAAAAATATATACTGATATTGATATGGCCCTGAAATCTGTTGAAAAGATAAAGGGGAGAATATTTGGAGTGATAAGGCGATTGGGGCTTTGATACTGATTTTTTTTAAAAAAAACTAAATGGTAAGTTGTCTAAAGAGACTTACTCATGCATCCAACTCAGTTTATTTGCATGCCTTTGATTGATTGAATTGAAAGTATTTGTCTTGAATGTCTCATATAAAGAGAATGTATTGATTTGATTAAAATGTCTTTGTTTGCCAAAGAATGTCAATAAGTCATCCTCATTGATTGATTGATTGTAGCTATGTAAGGGACAATTTTCTTAGATACTTAGACTTCAAATTGATGTGTTTGGAAAACTACCAACATGGTGGTTTTTCTCATTGATAGCATTGAATAGTCAATGATCCTTTAGCTATATGTATGTGTGTGTGTATATATATATATATATATATTAAATAACAAACTCATTTTGAGTACAATTATTTAGTTATTGGTTGTGGTTATGATCTTATAAATTCATGGTTGTTATACCTGATAAAACAGTAGTTTGATTTAGTTGAATTATAAATTGTATTTTGTTAAAATTGTATGAGCACCACGTGAAATAAATAGTATTTAGAGTAATGATTTATTTATTAGGTTTCATTCAAACTCATCACATTTTCTTGAAAAAAAAATAGTTTCAGGTTTACCGAATATCACAAAGATCTCAGGATGAGAATTAAAGACCTAAAGCTAGAATATTCAATTGGCAATTGTAAAGTCTATATATACATGTGTAAAGTCGGTCTTAAATTGCCATAATCATTTTTGTTTCTGATAAATATATGAGAATCTTTGAACTGTTTTTACAAGCTGTTGGAAGGACGTGTGATCCTGGAAACATCTGAAAAAGAGAGGGGACTTTGTATCGAATTTTTGATAAAACTTCTTTAGTGAAGCTGAATTTTTAATCATTTTAAACAGATTTTCAATTATTGTCCTTCTTTTAGCATTGGAATTTGTGTTGTCAAAATGTATTAGATTTGTAGGTTGTCATCACTAGATGTCTTCCTATACCGGTTGTGCTTTATATTGGGGCATGACAATTATATTTACAAAATATATATATATATATATATTTCATATATTATTTTGTTAGGCCACACATTAAAAATATAATTGTTTTTATAGCTGATTACATCAAATGGGAAAGTAACAATAAATGTTGGACATGTAGCATATATACCATTTCTTTCAAAGTGAATAATCAATAGGCATTTCTACGATGATATTGCGTGACATTTAGGCTCTAAACTGAAATTACATTTCTAGAGTACCAATAAAATATAATTAACATAAATGACTTTGGTTTTTTAAAAGGACAGGGAGATAACATTCTAAAGATCAATAATTAAGTTGGATAATTATATATCGGCAGGTCCTTACATGTCATAGTTACTCTATTTCAAAGATGACAGATAACTTTTGGTTCAGATGTACACTTGAACTTGCTTTAGTAGGAGCAGTAGAGGCAAAAGGATTAGGAGGCATGTCCAACATGCCTTCATCTCCTTCCAACATTTGGACCACAGCTTTCATCGTTGGACGATTGACTGGATGCCACTGGATGCACCAAAGTCCCACAATTGATAGTTTCCTTGCAATGCTAGTATCTTCTCCTTCGCTATGGATCTTTATGTCTTCATTATTCTCTAGAAGATTATATATCCATTGCGGATAGTACACTTGGTCACTATTCTTGCCATCAGTTATCTTTCTTCCTCCAACCATCTCAAGTAACATCATTCCATAACTATATACATCTGATTTACATGACACGTTACCAAAATTTCTCGAAAAGACTTCCGGTGCAATATAGCCCATAGTGCCCCTAGCCGTTGTCATGGACACAATGCTTTGATCTTTAGAGCACAATTTTGCCAAGCCAAAATCAGAAATCTTTGGCGTAAAGTTGTGGTCTAGCAATATATTATGAGGTTTGATGTCAAAATGGAGAATTCGTTTATCACAACCTTGGTGAAGATACTCAATCCCTTTGGCTATACCAATAGCAATATCTTGAAGCCTCTCCCAGCCAAGAAATA
>JANHAO010026426.1:0-11090 GCA_026873985.1 Saraca asoca | reverse complement strand
TATGCATCCAAATTCCATAAGTTCCTACCATCTACTGTGACAATCTCAGTGCCACCTATCTCACTCTTAATCCCATCATGCACAATCGGATGAAGCACATAGCAATTGATGTTCATTTTGTTCAGGATCTTGTACAACAAGGAACTCTGCGTGTTCAACATGTTTCCACCGTGAACCAACTTGCGGATTACCTCACGAAACCTTTACCCAGGCAGTGTCATCACATTCTCAGAAATAAGATTGGAGTCCTTGATAGTACTCCACTCTTGCAGAGGTGTGTTAGGGAGAAGATTCAGTTAACCACCAAATCCCCCACATCCTAAGCATTAGTTTAGGAGTTATCTCTAGATTATTTATTTTAAATTCAAATGTTTCTCATGCTTATTATCAACCACCAAATCCTCCATATCCTAGACACTAGTTTAGAGTTATCTTCAGATTCTTTATTTTGAATTCAAATTTTTTCAATACTTATCACTTAACCTGTACAACTCCTATATATACAGCATGTAATTTGTAGATGTTGATAGAGAAATATAGACTTATTATTTCATCAAATCTTTATAGATGGGTGGCCTGATTCATCAGTTCATGATATGCATAATATCACTTGACAAGTCCTTCCTTCTTGCCAGCTTCTTCCAATTCTTTTAAACCTCCGACTTTCTGTTCAATCTCTTCAATCAGCTCCTCCCGCCACAGAGCTTCTCTGGCTTCTGCTTCCATCTCATCTTGCTGTATATTTATATTAATATACAGAATTCACTGTTAGATATTAATCTTTACTGCAGAGAGTTTAAATCCTCTCTATCTATGGCTTCTGGGTGGAATATCAAACTCTACTACAATAAAATTACCTTCTCATAAATCCAATTTCCAGTACCATCTCCTCCATCTCCTCTATAAGTTTCCGAATCATAATACGGATCCTAAGTAACATAAAACAAAATTCTAGTCAAAATTGAACTGAAATTTCATTAATACATACAAAATGATAGAAGAAGTGATTACTTTCATGGAACCAAAGAATAAACATCCCCAAACAGTGAACATTATGTACCAAGAATCTGCAACAGAAATAACAACACTAAGAAAAACCAGAATTCTTGTCATATATATAATTAAGATTTCAAAGAGATGGAACTATATTAATTATTATTTGAAACTTACAAACATTCTTGATTCCCTGATCGCTAAGATGCATAACATACTTAGTGGTAATAACCTCTTTTCCAGCATATTGCTCTACTATAACTGCCATCAGCGGCCAATCTGGAAAGCCATTCACTTTGCACAAAGTGCCTCTCCTGCTCTTTCCCTCTTCAGCCTAATATACAAATTAATATGCGAAACAGTGCTAAGAATTTTTAGTTGGATATATGCATTTTGCACCGATAGCGCTTTGATTTCCAGTTTTTTTTACATGAACTACTTACCTGCCGCGTTCCTCTGAAAAGGGGAGAGTTTGAATGCTGCAAAAAGAGAGATACTTGAAATGAAATGGTGGATTAAAGCTTAATGAAAATGAAACGGTGGAAATGGGAAGCAAAGGTTTGATTTTACCAATCTTAAAGATGGGGTGGCTTCAAATCTCCTTGTGGTTGTATGTAGATATGAGCTGTGGACATGTGGTTTTGCAATGGTGAAACCCATGATAGCTTCAGCCATGACTTTGAAGAAAATGGAGCAGTACAAGTTGATTACTGTGCTGCTTAATTAGTATTGGGATAGTGGATAAGGAAACAATTAAGAACCACCCTTCAAATTGCTTACTAGAAACTAACTGGACATGGGTGGAATTCTTTAAATTGACTTAATCAAATGACCCCCTTATCCCCAAATTTCAAACTCCAAAATACTTTATTAGAAAATTTATCCATGATTTACATGATAAAGACTTAATTTGACAAACATATCCGGCCTATTAGCTCAGATGGTTAGAGCGTCGTGCTAATAACGCGAAGGTCGCAGGTTCGAGACCTGCATGGGCCAGTTTTCAATTTTTATTTTTCCTTCAGCCATACCATTTTGACAAACCAAAAAAAACAAAAAAACCATGCCATTCTGGCAAACGCGTACCTTATCAGAAACTTCCAATGTGCCATTGACTTTCAGCTTCTCGCCATTTCCGTCCTTTCTCTCATAAAATCATCGACATATCCAAACAAATATTATCGTTTTCTCATACCAACATTATATTCCCAAAAACTATTTTCCGATCAAATCTGTCTGTAAAAATTTCCCAGGAAACTTTATGGGAAGGACCGGAATTTTCGACCTGGAGAGGCACTTTGCCTTCTACGGCGCTTACCACAGCAACCCAGTCAACATCCTGATTCACACCATCTTCGTGTGGCCAATTCTCTTCACCACTCTTGTTTTGCTCTACTTCACGCCTCCCCTCTTCTTAACCCCTCAAATAGGGTTCGAACATGGCTTGATTTTCAATTACGGCTTCTTGTTTTCTATGATCTACGCCTTGTTCTATGCCTCTTTGGATAAAAAGGCTGGCTCTTTAGCTGCTTTGCTCTGTTTGTCCTGCTGGGTTGGTTCCGGTATTGTTGCCAATAGGCTAGGGTTCTCTCTGGCCTGGAAGGTATGTTTTAGCTTTTATCGATTCAATGCTTAATTTATAAAAGCACAGAATTTGTTGAGGGAAACTATTTGGGCAATCTAAATTAACATATAGTAAGTAATACTTAAGCAAAGGAATTAAACTTATTCATTGTTTGACAATCCAGACAAAGCATGTCACTGCTGAACTTGTTTTATCACTGTTTACTGGTCCCCGTATTGTGCCAGTTTTCCATGAATATCTTCCGGACATTTTTGTAGAATTTTGGCTTTCACAAGGCTTTAGGAAATTAACAGTTTTATTATGATGTACCAGGACATGAATGTTAAACTATAAATGAGCAACGTGGGATTAGTTTGTGCTCTTTTTGTCCGCCCTGCGTCACTTTTCTAGAGACAGCCTATTACTGATGGGGTTTAGTCAGGACACTTATTCGTTGTGTTATGTACTTATGTTTAGTGGATAATACCCCTGTTTGAATGTTAAGTCTATCCGACCCATTACCTTTATTGTCAATAATCACCTCATTTTCCCGTACTGCAGGACTTCTTTGTCTACAATTTCTCGTTTTCAAACTCATGCCCTCTGTATAGCCCTGCATATATTTGGTGAATTACACAATTATTTTGGTTGCATAGTTGTGGAGTTGTTATTTTATCAAATAGATCTGGTGACACACTTGGTAGTATAGTGGTACCCTATTTTGCCATGGAACTTCACCCTCTTAGAGAACTCAGGAGATTGTATGTGTGTGTTAAGTGGCTTGTCATCCCTATTATCACAAAAAAAAAAAATCCTCAAATGTTCCTACATGCTAATTTGCTGCTCTTGGCTTAAAAGGCTGTGACTCACGACAAAAAATAGTATCCGAATGTTGTTGGACAGCCAGGGCATAGAGTTCATCTTATCCTTCTCTAGTTTGCACATACTAGTTATGCTACAGCACTTCGATTCTGCCATTTGCTTCAACAAATATAGGCATGCAGGCCGCTTCTTGGGTGTATGCAAGAAAGAAACGAGGAGGTGGGGCAGGAGGGTGACGATAGGCAAAAAAAAAAAGGAAAAACTTTCACTGCTAGTTCTCTGCCTTCATTAGTTCCATGGTATTTGTCAACTCAGCATCATAGGCAGGGAAACCTATATCCATGCATGATGCATCAGAGATTGAGTGCTGTAGTTTCAGTTTCTTTTCCTTTTCTTTCTCCTTTTCTTCCCTCTTAATAGGAAGGTAGAGGATGGAAGAACAAGAAAAGAAGGTCATGTGGTATATAGAACTATGTGGTTTCCCTACGTAGCAGATTGTAACTGTTTGTTTATAACATCAATTTTGCAGGTTGTCTTGGCTGCTCAGTTGTTTTGTTGGACTGGACAGTTTATTGGGCATGGCGTGTTTGAGGTGAATGATCTTCTCTGCTACTAATATGCATGACATTGTTCGGTAACCCAGTTATGCTAAATGTGTCCTTTCTCTTCTTTTTTTTTTTTTCTCTTTTCTCTTAGAAACGGGCCCCAGCTCTATTGGACAATCTTGTTCAAGCTTTTCTAATGGCCCCTTTCTTTGTGCTGCTCGAGGTAATTGTCTGTCATAATCATTTACACTGATCTCTTCTACATGTAAAATGACCTAAATCTACTGCTATTGCCCTTTTTAGGTCCTTCAAACATTGTTTGGATATGAACCATATCCAGGCTTCCATACAAGTGTGAAGGCAAGGATAGATGCTGAGATCAAAGAATGGCAAGACAAGAAGAAGCAAAAGAAACTTTCTTAGGATTGAAGAAGGGATTTACAGATTACCCTGTGTAAGCTAAATGATTTGGTTGTACCTAAATACTTTAAAAATGTTTGAGCACAACCTAATGTAAACCTTATTGTAATTGTTAGAAAATAAGAAAAGCATATTCATGGGCATTCTCCTCATTGCTTATATGCTACATTTTTGCACATGTTAACACAGAAATGCTAATCTCACTCAAAAGCATACACTCAGTTTTGCTCACTCCCTCCACACATGTATGAGGGCTTCACTCGTGTGCGGGTGAGGGAGTGTTAAAAGAGTTTTTGAACCAGATTAGACTACCACGCATATGTTAGAATCTTTTTATACACTAACTCTCGCATGTGCAATTAGATAATGTTGTGGGTACTCTAAATGGCAGTCAAAAAATGGTTAAATTTTCTATCACTAATTTTTTTTTTCTGCCTAAATCAGTTGTGGAACTTTTGGGCTAGATCGAGCTAGTTGGGTTGGTCTTACCAAGAATATACATCAGATTTATGGGCTTCTGAAACCTTTTACGTTTCCCCCGCCCTTTTGGGCCATTAACCCTTTTATTACTTTGATAAATATATTGGAATGGTGAGTATGCACGAGAGAGACCACTGCTACTAAGCAATTATTGGGGAGCTGTTTACCTGTTCCACTAGAATCTTTGTTTTCAACGAAAATGAAAGACAAAAGCAAAATGGATAATCATAATCTTTAGTTGTCTGCTATTAGCAATCAGATGTTGGACCACTACTGTCATATCTTTTCGACTGCATAACACATTCATCTCCAAGTCCAGTTGGCTTAGAAGCTTAACTTGGCTGACCAAGGAATTCTCCAAAACTTCTAAAGATTAGGTAAGTATCATATTCAGTGGTGTATCAAATTAGAGGATATATCTATTGGGAGAATAAGACGATCGAATCTTCACAATGGGATATTGCACAATTAGTTTATACTTAAAATCAAATAATGTGATATTTTTAAATTATTTTAGAACCTTAAGTGGCCTCTTAGTCCTAATAATTTATAGGATAATCATTGATGAAGATCACTTTTATCATTCCTTTAATAAACACATGCTCTCAAAAAAATATTATTTACACAAATAAATTTATTAATAATAAGATTTTACGTATAATTATGAAGTGGATGATCATTACAAAATAAGATAATCACAGATAAATTTGATTATTAAGTGATGTCTGTTGTTCTTCGAAATTTTGCATCTTAAATTTGATATTGAATTTTTGTGTATGTGAGTCTAGTAAATTAATTATTTCTATTATTATCGAAAAGAAGAATTTAATTATATGAATAACGTTTAACTTCCATATATTCCAACAATATCAGTTTTCAGACAACCGTGATCACTCAAAGATAATGTTAAATATATGTAAACAATGTTCCACTAATAAATTCCCCAAAACTCACCGGTTATGACGGAATGTTACCTTTATTCCAAGCTTTTCAAAGACATAAACTAAGGAGTTCAAAAGGCTATTAGCACAAAACATCAAAGTTAGGTTAGATAATCTTTTGGTAATCAAATAAATTAAAGGCTTTATTTATTCCTCAGTTAACATAACCACTAAGCCACCAATAATAATTCCTATACATGGTGGTGTTAGTTGCTACTCATCAAAAACAATTGATCTGAATGGATGAATATGAACACAAGATTGTGACATCTTCTGCACTGCATGCATGCAGATTACTTTAGTGCATGAAGTCATGCAGGAAAAAAAAAATGTGGACGTAATTTAATTATTTAGCATGCATGCTCGTCAAAGTCCTAACACAAGCCCTTTTAGAGTTTAAACCAATCAAATTCACTGGGCATATGTGAAAACAGCAAAATGATTTCATCCAGAAACGGGCCTGACAACTCAATTTTTAATTGCAGATGCTACCATTACCCATTTGGCTGTTCTTCCAATGTGATTTTCTTAATATAGTTTTCATCAAAAAACTGATCAGATTGTTCTAAGATTCACTTTTGACTTGTGCATATTTTCATCAACACCTAATTTCCCACTGTGTATGATTAATAATATTCAGAAATCCTTTTCACGCACTTTTGGTTCATCAACCCCATTAATTATAAGTACAAAATGTTGTTATAACTTAAAATATTCTAGCCTTTTTTTTTTTTTTTATAATAAGAGTGGTTAAGTTACTAAACTCATAAATATAAGAAATTGAAAAGGAATGAAAAATCTTTAAGAATATCTGTCATTTGAGTCATATGTAAGCTGATTTTCTGATTTTTGTTAAAAGGAGCGATAATCTTGGATGATTTATTAATTTTAATTACTTTTTCTCATTTATCAACTCTAACTCATATTAATCAAAAACAAAAAAGTTAGATAATTTTTTTTTAAGACTTCCATATTCAAAATATAAATTGTATTAATTATATATTACTTGGAATGAGATCATCAACACTACTAATTTTCTGACTTTGAAATGTTAGAATCCTTCCTACATACACTTATTTGTCTCAATATCTTTATCTTTTATATTGTATATATGAATAACGTATTGATATGAAGATCCAAACTTTAATTTAAACTTTATCTTCCTCATAGTTTTCCTTTTTTAAAAAAAATTTTTAATCCCTAGCTAATATATTATTTTCCTTCTTTTGTTAGTACATGCTATATAACTATTTCTTGGCATAGTCAATAGGGTTTTCCAATAGTAGCTGCAAGCAATGGATAAACCTATTCGAAATATATTATGCTTTTTCTCCCATTTTATATTCAAACCAAATCCAATGAGAAAATGACTGATATCACACAATAAAATCATAATTCTATACTTTGATTACGATTCATGTACCATAGCATTACGTTATCTTAAATTTCTTATATTTTATATGTTTTACTGCTAACTTGAAATAAACGTATTTGTTGATATAAATAATTTTTTATTTACGATGAGGAAGTTTAAAATATTCAAAGATAATAGATTTGTAAATTGATTTATAAATTATAATATATATCATTAAAATTAGATTTTTTTTAATAGAAAAATCGATGAATTCTTTACTATTAACTGATGGTATTAGAGCGGTTGTGATCTGTTTAATTTCACTTTTTTTTTGTTAGATGCAGACGGGATTGATTCAAAGGATAAATAAATATTTGGATTAAGAAACTTAAAATACTAAAATAGCCATATTTTAATATGGTGACACGCTTGCCTTAGAAAGAGCCAACAAGCACAAACCAACTGGAATCAAACAGGCATATTCCTTATCTTGTGTTATTTGGCAGCAACTTCGAATTCTATATTATATTTTATAATAGAATAATGCAATGTTATTAAATGATATTTTATTTTAATGAGAGGTACCACGGCACATTTCCAGCATGCTACCTGTACTACTGTTCGCCTAATTATTTGAGGTCAGGATGATTGATTATATATTAAAAAAAAAATTAAAATCAACTGTTAATGATAATTTAATTAACTAAAATAATTGATGTCGTTGCTCTTTCTTTTTCATTTTCGTACAACTAAGCTATGCCACCCTTCCAATAAACAAGAAAAAACATATAATTAAAAAAATAGGCCCATATTTCAAATCTGACATTAAAAAATAATAATATAACTACCCAAAAAAAATCCTCTGTATATATTGTTTTATTAATTGTTTGATATTAGTTTGGTGAACATCAAACATCTATTACTCATTTGCATATTACATAAGCAGCTATTAGTAATAGCTTAATTTTTTTTAGTGATTTATTAATTGTCTTGAAATATTTAACAACAACTCTGTACTTCCATAATCTATCACCAACCATATTAAGAGTCCTTACATCTTAAAACCTTAGTTCATGTTGCATATTCTCATCCCATGTCATGTGTAGAAAAAATGGACAATTTTAGAGTACTATATTTGATTTTTTTTTCCAAATTATTTGTTGCATTAGTTTATTTAATTGAATTTTAATAAATACCAAGCCAATTTTGATTTCCCTCTTCTTCCGTAACTTGTTGAAGTAACGATGAAATGAGTAATTAATCTCTGTATTATATGATGGCAAGTAATACTAATTTGGGTTAAAAATCAAAAGTGCAATACATAAAATATCAGAAACAACAATATGCTTTCTAACTAATCTTATCCTATTACCATTTTCAGCAAATATTATTTGGCTTTTTCCATTTTCTGAAAATAGAATTGAGTGAGATTATTAGAAACCTCAAATTGGGAATTTGAAATCAACAAATGGTGGCAAATTGAGGGTCAATAATGAATTCAATTCTTTCAAGTTTATTTAATAGTTAATCTCATCATCTGGTGAAATTGAATTGGTCAAAGTCCTTAATTGTTTATTAGTTTTCAAAAGATGGTGAATTGGTTAATCAAAACTTGTCCCGGTTGCTATCAAATCTGCTTGACCTTTGCCTAACTCTTTAATCTTGTAATCTGGACCAATCATATTATCCCACGTCCTCGTCTCTTTCATTCCCTCATGTCGGAACAGCTGAAACAGGGCCCACTCTTGCCACATCACCATCATTTTAATTTTAAATATCATTTTTTCTAAAGAAAAAATTTCACAAATACCTCTCAATTATGCCAATTCACATGAGAAGAAAGTTGGACAATTTTTGAGGTGAAGATTCGTTTTATTATGTAAAAGTGTGTTTGGGTCAAAGGCATACCTCTAAAATGTAGTATGAAAAAAGAAATAAAAATATAAATATAAATATATTTGAGTCTTATATATTTTAAAATATTTTAATTTATTCATAAAAATTTTGTTCATTTTTATTTTAAATGATTTTTGCCCTCCTAAACCTTCCATTTGTCTGTTTTAAAATGTATCACTTAAATATAAAAAAAAATATAATATTATTTTTATTCTCATATTTCCACATCTTATAGAAAAAAATTAAAGCCTATTGTAATCTCACTCTAGAGCCTACCCTCCATAATAGAATGTGGAAACCCACCTCAAAATAAGAAAAACTGGCGTGAGTGTGGTGCTATGATTAGATGGACACTGACGTGGCAGATATGTACGTTGACGATTGATGAAGATGGTGGCACTTGCACGCTCAGATTGTGAAATTTCCTGATAGGGAAAGGTTAGTTTTGTCATTACACTAATATGGAATGGAGATCTTTCCCTAATTTGATAACAGAAACAGACTTCTTTGTATTTAATCCAAATAAATAATACATTCTCTCTTTTCTTTTCTTTTTCTCAGCGCATCATAATTTTTATTTTTATTTTTTGATTCAATTAAGTGAGTCGTGAGATTCGAGATTTCCCCATACAATATTCGGATATTTGTTCATGGAAAAAAAAATCTAAATTTGGCAGGATGTTAAAAGTTCGTCTGTAATTTGATTTGAATATTTATTTACCTATAAAAGTTCATACATATTAAATTATAATTTTTTTTAAATAGTTATGTTTCACTAACTATAATGATTTTAAATAGATATTGTTTAAATGTATTATAGCATTCCACGTTAGTTAAAAAGCTTTTTTACACTTAAATGTAAGTAAATATTTCTTTTTTCATTATACGTAGCACTATTAGTTTTGATATAATTAAACATGAGGGAGACTACAATTAATAACACATTAATAGAATTGTATAAACTTACTAAAACATATAATATTTCATTAAATGCTTACATTAGAATAAATTTATCTGTTTTTAATCGCATTAAAAATGTGATTGTAGGAATACAAAAGAAGTTGGCAAAATAAAAACAAAAATCTCTGTTTTATATTTTAAAAAATTTTTAAATTAATGTTAAACTATATTTTTCACTAAAAATGGTAATTGCTAATTAACTTACAATCCACATCACAAATTTTGACTCACATTATATCCCTTTTCTTTAAAAAAATCACTATAGTATAGATTATTAGATATGATTTTAATACATTTTAATGTTTATTTTTGTTTATCTTTATTCTCTCAAGAATTTAACCTCAATTATAACAGAAAATATAAAACAAACAGTGCTAAAAATTCAAAAGCATACATCACCAATATATATAGATTACAAAGTTCAATCTATATAGGCAATAATAAAGTCAAAAATTTTAATTTGAAGGAACCAAATATCAAAATTTTGTATAATATATATAATTTTTAAATTTTTTAAGGAGCAAATCTAAAACTACTATACATATATTGATTACTGAAAAATGCAAGTTTTTTATTTTAAATTTGAAATAGTTACATTTAACATCCATAAAAAAATTTAATTTATGCAATCACCCACCAAACACACACATGAGAGATAAATCATGTTAAAATGACTAAAATATCCTCAAAATAGGTAAAATTTTGAAAAATAATACATAAGTTAGATCCTTCTTAAATTTGAGTCACAAGACTTTTCACATTATGCTTAATTGTTACACTAACTTTTATGTCAAATCGAACTCATTTATTCTCTTAAATCACTCACAAGATAAATGTTAGATACAAATTTACTACTTAGGGCCCGTTTGGTACACCGTATTAGGCTTGATAGGATAAGTTAATACAATACATTATGGATCTATCAATCGTTTGGTACAATTAATGTATTGTATAAGCTTATCCATCAAACCCTTCTTATCCATCAAAATGATGGATAACATAATCAGGCTTAGAGAGGTGGGATTAGACTTGATTAGATTGTGATGTATAAATCATTTTATAAATATCAAATTTTATTATTTTTAAAATTTTTAATTTCTTATTTTATGAAACAA
>JANHAO010026425.1:0-11092 GCA_026873985.1 Saraca asoca | reverse complement strand
GACCAAAGGTTGGTCTTTTAACACTCCTAGCTTTCTTGTATGCTTGATCCTAGCTAGATCCGGGTAGGTTGTTCGGTTGGAAGCTCAAATTTTTTTTATAATTTAGACAAAAATGCCCTTGGCCGGCTGAACATCCTAACAGATGCTGCACAGGGGGAGGCACCTAAACCAAGTATGAGGTATTGCCCCTAGCGTGGCTGGGAAGACGTGGCACTTTACCAGGGGATCGATAGTCTAGAGGTCCATTTGAGCATTGAACGCGTCCAGGTGATTGCTGGGCCATCGTACAGTGAGATAACAGGCACTTTGAGTTTCTGCAAGAGAGGTTGCTTCTCGATCTCCACAAAAAATGATGAGGTTTCCTCATAGCGAGGCTGATTATTTTGATGTTAAGGGCGCTCTTCTAGCTATTTCAGCCTCTAGAAGACTTCTTCCATTGCTGGATGCTAATCTTCGTGCTGAGGGATCGAGCTTTTTGCTCGCTGCGAGCCCCCGGCTGCTGGCTGTCGTGATCATCGCGGACTTCTCTCTGGGCTTCCTCACAAAGCTGCTAGATTTGTGCCATGACTTCTTCTTGTCTTTGAGCATTTTATGCTTGTGCCTGAGCAAGCACCTTGACAGTTTCAGCCAACTCTCTAACTGTGTTTTCGAGTGTCGACCAGGACTGTTCAGACGTTTGAGCCTCTTAAGTTTCGGGTGCAGTGGTGTGCTGCTGAGAAGTGGGAGCTGTGGAATTCTGAGTCGTTCTTCCTCTGGCTATGATTAGGATGCAACAGAAACTTCAGAAAGTAGATGGATCCCCACAGATGGCACCAAAGATGTTGACGGTGAAATTCGGTTGATATGGGAGACTCAAACTTAAGCCAACGGGGAGGAGTTCTAGGATCCAATACAGCCTTTGAAGTGCGGAAGAGAGAGGACCGAGAGGAAGAAGATGAAAAAGGGGGAACAACACGTTTAACGTGGTTCGGCCAAATTCGGGTGGTACCGGACCCTATGTCCATGGTGGAGATTTTATTAATGTAAAGTGATTTGCAGAGTTTCTGCTTACAAGATTGCCCCTTTCACCCCCTAACAATATAATCCTATTTATAGAGGAAGGAGGGGTTGCATGCATTAATTGCAAGCTACAGTTGTGTTACATCAAATAATAAACGAGAAAAGACAGCAAAAAGGGCTACAATCTGGCTATTTCAGAAAGTAGGCTATTGAGAGGTCCCCCTAGGCTGGCGGTGGACTTACGTCTGCAGCTCAATGTTCCGAACAGGGAAGTCTAGCCTGGAGGCATCACGAGTTCTGCTGTAGCGAGCTTAGTGTCGCTGTAGCTAGAAGGTGATCTTGAGCGGAGTTGCTGGTCGCTTTGAAGATTCGATTTTGTAATTTCTTTACTGGTCCATCCCTCATAGGGGAGGTTGTTTCGTGAGATGTATCTGAACCTCCTCGCGGCGTCGTTGTAATGCGACGAGCGAGGCAGGGCTTGGCACTCGAAATTACTTTACTGTTGCAGCTCATTGGAGCATGGGACTTAGTCTTCGTTGTACTCGAGGGCTCATCCTTGCAAGGCTAATTTCTGTATACAACAAAAGTAATATTTTGTTTCAGGGTGCAATTATTTCATGTGATTTAAGTTGTCATTTCCCTTTTTTTATGGCCTTATAATATATTTTATAAGGCTTAATTATAAATATAATACACTTAATATATAAATTATTTGTATTTGGTCATCCTTAAATTTAATATTTTATTTTGATTTATTTAATATACAAATTGAATAAAATTAGATCCACATTAATAACTCCTATCAACTTAAAAGACAAAATCATAATTAATTAACACATAAAATTTCAATAAAACTTTGTTAATAATAACTTCAAAAGAAATTAGTGAATTACATTATGCTAATAACCAAAGAAAGGATTTGGGTTCCATAATTTGTAATTTTTTAATTGAAAAGGTGAGTTTTCTTAATTTTCTTTTCCAATAACCACTAGTTTCATAGTTCCATCAAAGCTTTATATGTTAATTGTTGATGGTCGATTTTGGTAGCCGGTCAACTAAAAGGTTCTTATTAACCAAATTGCTATAAGAAGTATGAAAATACAAGGAAACAGTAAGAGCAGAAAGAACAAGGTGAATACAGAGGATTTTTAACATGGTTTGGTTAAAGTCAGTGAGACCCTTACGTCTACGATGGTTTGTATTTACTGTTGTGCCATTGTTTCTCTATTCATATTAGCAGAGTAACAATACAAGTATTCTCTTACTATTTTAGCAAGATTTCTGCATGTATTTTTCACTTTCTCTTTACAATGATCTCACCCCTCCTATTTATAGAAGTAGGGGGTGCAAGTGTAATTTTAAAAATTGTAAAACTAACATTTCCACTGTTGTGGGCAATAAATGCTAGGCATCGGGCAATAAATGTTGAGCAAATCATTATCAGTTTTTAGGGGCTGATTTGCTAATTGGAAGCATGTCTCATATTGTTGACTGGACTTTGGCACTCTGTACTTATACTTGGAGGTAGCTTGCTTGGTGACCTGGGATCACTTGACGTCTCCAGCTCGCACTAGGCGACTTGCTGGCTGATTCTTACGACCTCATTCTAGAATAGGCTTGACCCTTTTCCACTGAGTTGGTTCATTAGGCCTCTGCCAACCCATTTCATTCAGTCTAAAAAATACCTATAACATTAGCCCTCTAACCCTCAATTCACTCTCTGAGCTAAAAGTTATTTCTTGCTACCAGAGTTCTTATTTACAGTCTGCAATGTAGTCAAAGTCTGCATCTGCAGTTTGCCTTGTTGTTAGAATCTTCATTTATAGTCTGCAATGTTGTCATTTTAGATTTCAAGTTCTTGCTTTATCCACACCAACCTATACTTCTTATTATGTATGTTTCATAACCGTTGGCATGGTATCCTTTCTCTTTTCTGGACTGTTCAAACAAGGACAGCTGGATATCCTCTAGATTCTTCGGTGAAGCCAGACTAGTCTATATAAGTTATGAGAAACTTCTTCCTTTTCCATGGAATGACCTGATAGGTGTTTCAGTTAAGCCCCCAATGCTTCTGATGGCTTGTGTTTTTAGTGGAGTTCTATAAGGTGTGTATGGCCAGCTGCGACAGTCCCTCTTTGAGGATTCTGGGAAGTTTTGTTATAGGAAGCTCCCATGGAAGATTCCTTTTTGAGGATCCTGGGAAATTTTGTTGCATTCCTCCATAGCCTCCTCACGGTCGGGCTGAATAAGGAAGCTCTTTCACCTTTGTTTTTTGGTTTCCTTGCGTGGCGAGTTAATTATTTGGTTTCTCCCCAAGAATTGCAAGGTTGAGGGAGGAGTTTCTAGCTTAGGAGAAGGATAAGAAAAAGGAGCTGAAATGGTCTGTCCTTCTCACTACATCTAGCTCTTAAAAGCCAATTGCTCTTGCTTATTATAGCCGTAGGCTTATTCCAACTTTTGTACTTCAAATTTTCTTGTATAAACTCACCTTGTTGAAAGAGGTTTCTTTTAATGAAACTGCGTAGTATTCTCTTTTTTTCCAAGCACATCATACTGGTCATTTGATAGGTAGCATCTAATAACATGAATGAGTTCCCACGAACCACAACATAATAAATGTTAGATATAACTAATACCTAATGAGTCAATCGACCTTGGACAGTATAGATTAAATCAATAAAAAGGGCTTTAGCTAGTAAATCATGATTTAAAAAGATAGGTGCCATATTGAGTGGCCAGTAGGTCGTATGAGAGCTATGCCCTGAATACTTAGATTTTGCTTCAAATAACATGAGATTGAGTACTAAGTGAGCGATTAGGTACACCTAAGTAAGTCAGTCACATGCACATCAAGAAGGAGGTCACATGAGAGTTGCGGCCTTATGTATGAGGTGGATAGATCATATAAAAGATACGTCAACATGCATGTAGTGCCTGAGAAAGTTGGTCACATGTACACGAAAGTAGATCATACTAACTTGATGTAAAAAAGTAGGTCGCATTAGTCTATCGAGCTAGTCTATCAGGTCTTTAACCAATGCATCAACCGACTGTGAAGTGAGAGCTATAGTTTGCCACTTGTGGACTGCAATCGTATAGATCACCAATTGCAAACTGAGAGTTATGGTTCACTACTTGTGATCTATGATTTTATAGATCACTCACTATATCCTTATTTATCTTATCTATGACTCTTCGGGTCTTTACCACTTTCCCATATGATCGTTTCTGCCCTTGATAAGCATTTTTGCTAGGCTGGTGGTGACTTAAAGCTAGCATTCATCAGGTCGTTAGATCCTGAGTAGATGATTGATTCTTGGATCTAATGGTGAAACTATGCACAATATAAATTGAGAAAACTCTTTTCCCCCTTTCATTAGTCATTTGAAACTTGAAGCTCACAAACTCTTTGTTGTCATTCTTTCTGCCAGGTCTATGACCATTCATCATCATTTGTTACTATCAACACCGTTTCAGCTTACCAGGCTCATGGTTTAAGTTCTGACCACCGAAACTAGTTTTGCTCACGTTGCAGACCTCCTTCTTCGTTTAACATGGTGAATTTTCTTTCTCTGAATCGTGGTTTTTGGGTTTCTGTTTAGAGGTCTATGTGAGTTTACTTGCTTATTGTTGATAGAATCTGGAATGCTGGTTAAATCTCTACGTATTTTCTTTCATCATGTTTGTCTTATTTGATTGGTTTGTTAGTATACTCTAATGTCTCTGATTGTCATTTTGAGTCTTTTATCAAATTTATGGGCCTTAGCAGCCCAGACGGTTGAGTCCTCCATGTCTTTGGAATTTGGGTCTTGGTGATCCGAGGCGTGTATGACCTTTTACATAGGAGGACCTTTGTTAGGGTAAATTCCTGAAGTTAAGGTCGGTCTACCTTTAGTGACATGATTATTTCTTTTTCTTTTATGTAGATGTCTTCACCTCGTAGACGTTACAGTTACCAAATTCTAAGTGAGATACCAAATCATCTGAAGGGAGTTGGGAGCTGCTTCTGATTTTAAGGGAGGCGACCTTTCAAAATGGTAAGGTCACAGAGGAGTTCGTAGATCACTTAGGACCTGAGGGATCTTTGAGGTCATTCACCCTTTGCTCATCACCCCTCAAGCATCAAGTTTCGTGAGCTTGAAGGGATACCTCATGCATATCATTTTCTGAGGGGTTGCCATATCTTAGTGCGCTCCTCCAGTGACCATGCTACTCTCCTTCCTTCGAAGTTCATAGCAATTGGCATACAATATCTTGGTGTCGTGTTCAAATTCCTAGTCCCCTTTTATATAGTTGATTTTTTAAATAAGCTCAAACTTTCCCCTTTTCAGTTGACTTCCAACTTGTATTTTTAACTAACCTTCCTAGAGCTTCTTTTCCTTAGTAATGGCTTTCCTCCCCTTTCGGTTAGAGTTCTTTGTAACCTTTACACTGTTAAGAGCATTGGGCTATGAGAAGGGATCTATTACCTTGTAGCCCATCCATCTATTTATAAGAAGATTTTGCCCCAAGTGGATGCCAAGGGGAAATCTAATGTGGGAGATTACAAGACCTGTTGGTTTTATGTCTCCGCCCATCTTCACATTATCTTCAAAACTTTGCATTTATTCTGAATCCTAGTAAGTGAGCAAGGGGATATAGGCCAATTCTGGTATTCATTTTATATTATCTTAAATTTGACCTTCTATTATGTCTTGCAGATGAAGCTGGGAAAGAAAAACCAGTGCTAAAGGGAGAGGAAGCTAAGGTGCTTAATCAGTTCGCTACCCTTGAAGATCTCCAAAATGACTTGAAATTCAACGAGGAGCTTCTACAGGCATAAAGGCTCTCTCCTGTCCTCAACACTGAGCTTCTTGATAGTGCGTGAGATATTGGAGCTCGTGGAGTTAGGGAGGTCACTCTGGCTGACTTCGATGAGTAAAGTATGATGAGACTTGATCTTCTCACAACCCCACCCCTAAATTCTCCAAGATCAAGGCTTATTGCTACCCTAGGCTCTATTGACACTAGCTGGTCTTCCTCTTCTGCTATTCCAATAGAGACTTCATGGGCACTGCTCTCTATTTCGTGATCAGAAGGAATTGAGGTCACACGTGAGCCAGTGCAATCTCCCGGCCATAGGCTTAAATCTTTAGACGACCTTTCTCCCAAGAAGCAAATAACTAACAAAAGGAAAGAGATTGCTAAAACTTTGAAAGAAGAGTCCAAGGGGATGCCAGGAGAAGGTCCCGATGGTTTGGGTCCCATGACAAAAGGTATTACTACTTCTTTCACAAGCATATAGGCCAAGTCCTGGAAACCTATACAAAATCACTGAAGTCTAGAGATGTGTAGGGGATCGGCTTGATTGGTATGATGATCCATCATTGTATGCTGGTAAGTGTAATTTTCTCTTTTCAACTTTTACCCTTTTTATGGATAACTTGAACCATTTTTGGTCTTGTCATGGCACACCAGAGGGCTCAAGTTAAGGGATGAGTTTATATTCTGGAAAAAAGAATGGAACAAGCTTAAAGATGACCTGGTTGCTTCTACTATAGAGGCATTAAGGTTAAGGAAGAAACTGTAGGCTTGTGAGACCTAGCTACAGGCTATCAAGGTAGCCAAAAAAGAGGCTGAAGATGCTTCAATTCGTGAGACTTCCAAGCTAATCTCAAAGCTTCACAAAGCCATTGATGAGCTGAGGTAGATGCAGGGTGAGCAAGACATGGCAATGAGGTGGGCTGAGGTTGTCAAGAAGAAAGAGGAAGCTAGCAGGGATAGGGTTGTCTGAGCTAAAAAGGAGGTCACCTAAGTCAAGGTGATACTGCCACTATGGTTGCACAAGCTAAGGATGTAGCGGTCTCCCTAACTATTGATAATTTCCTATTTACTCTATAGAAGAGGCACTCGAAAATGGACTTTACATTTTTTGGTGGGGATGTTGAAGCGACCATTCAACACTTTGTGAGGCACACGAAGGCAACTTCAACTCCAGGCATGGGAATTAGCGGTAAAGGTCCTTTTGTTTGGGGCGATGTTCTAATTGAAGGCAGCTCGTAGGTCAAGGGAAGAGCTGTAACAGCATCTAAAAAGTAGATGGCAGAAGACTTGCCTAACCTTTCGACTCCTTAGGACTCATCTAGGCCCCTGACCACTTTGTAGATTATCTCATTTTGACCTAGCCCTAGGCTCTAGTTTTATTTTCAGATATTTTGAATGTACTCAAATTGAATTGACTATCTGTAATGAAACTGTTTATCTCTTTGATGATTCTGTATGAGCTATTCTCTTTGCCATGCATGTTTGACTTCACTCATTCTGATTGATTTATATTCTGAACTTCTGTCGAGTCAAAATATTTAGCAAAACATGGCTTCGCGCTTGAGTGTTTGATTAGTAGGTGGCTTTCAGGGACAGTTGGCTGAGTTGATAGCTTGAATATTTATGAGCTGGCTATAGTCTATATTTAACAAGTTAAACACCCAGTAGATAGCACAGTCAGCATAGACGAATCTTTAGAGATCGCACATTGTTAACCTAGATGGACCTCAACAGATCACACAATGTTAACCTAGATGGACTTGAACAAATCACACAATGTTAACCTAGATGGACTTGAACAGATCACACAATGTTAACCTGGATGGGTCTTGGGAGATCACACAATGTTAACTTGGATGGATATGAATAGATTGCACAATGTTAACCTAGATGGACCTAAATAGATCACACAATGTTAACTTGGATGGACCTGAACAAATTGTACAATGTTAACCTGGATGGATCTCGGGAAATCACACAATGTTAACCTGGATGGACCTTGAGAGGTCGCACATTGTTAACCTGGATAGATCTCTGGAGGTCATATATTATTGAAGTGGATAGACTTCAGAGGATCACACATTATTAACATGGATGGACCTCTAGAGACTGTATAATGTTAACTTGCATGAACCTTAGGAAGTCGCATATTGTTAACCTGGATAGGCCTTAACAGGTCACACATTGTTAATATAAATGGATCACATATATTATTGATGTGGATAGAGCTCTATTGACAAACCATGATTTCCCTAGCCTTCCAAGACAATTGTTCGAGCTGATAGCCTGAATGGGGCTTAACAAAGTTTTGGTCGAATTATTATGAGATTAGCCTGTTTTATGAGTGTACTTTCTGAAGATATGTCAGAGTTTTTCAATAAAGATGAGATTGGCAGAGATAATTGAAGGAAATGACTTTTGAGCTTCTTTATTGAAATTCTAATAACAATACAAAATTACAAAGCTGAGCTTAGGTTTATTGATAATACAGCCGAAGGTGTTCGGTATTCCAAGCTCAAAGGAACTCTACCCCATTTACATCTGCTAGTTGATACACTCCATTCCCTAACTTCTCCTTTATTATGTAGGGGCCTTCACAATTCGGACCCAACATTCCATCACTGGCCTTATAAGCTCCTGATAAAATTAAGTGCAGCACTAGATCGCCTGCTTTGTAGTCTTGAACTTGGACCTTCCGGTTATAATGTCTCGCAACTCGCTACTAGTAAGTCACGATCCTAAGGTCAGCTATGTCCCTCATTTATTTAATAAAGTCAAGACTCATAGTGAGCAGTTGGTTATTATCCTTTTGGTTAAAAGTAGCTTTTCGGTGCAAAGTCACTTTAAACTGTACTAGTATCATAGCTTTGGATCTGCAAACCATCGCAAAGGGGGTCTCTTTAGTGGTGTTACGAGCTATGGTTCTATAGGCCTAAAGTATTTTTGGCAGCTCATCTACCCATGCTCCCTTTTTAGCTTTTAGTTCTGTTTTCAAGATTTGTTTAATGACCTTATTTCAACTTTAACTTATCAATTGGCCTAAGGATGGTCTACTGTCGAGAAGCTCTTTATAATCCCTAAGGTTGTTGTAGAACTTGATAAATTGCTCGTTGCTAAATTGGGCCCCATTATCGGTTTCCACTTATTGGGAAACCCCAAACCTGCAAATGATGTTGTTCTAGATGAATTTTTCAATCTTAGAAGAAGAGATTTCAGCCAATTTTTTTACTTTTGTCCATTTTGTAAAATAGTCAATAGCCACTACTATATGTTTACAGCTCCCATGGCCTATGGGGAAAGGTCTAATTAAGTTAATCCCCCAGATTACGAAAGGCCATGGGCTAACCATTTGTTAAAGATATGCTAATGGAGCTCGCGAAATCTTAGCAAACCTTTGGCATTTATCACATCTCCTAACTAGGTCAATCATATCCTGATTCATGGTTGGCCAGTAAAACCCTTGCTAGAGTGCTTTTTGAGTTAGAGATACCCTTATAGTGTGGTTTCCATAGTGACCAATGTGAATTTCCTCTAGGATGGTGTCACAATCAGGGCCACCAATGCATTTGAGGAGTGGCTCTGAAAATCCCTTTTTTAGAGTACGTCATTAATGATACAATATCTAGTAACCCAAGCTTGCACATGGCATGCTTCCACCTTATCTTCTGGTAGCTTGCTGTCTCGTAAGTATATTAAGATCAGGCTCATCCACAAGCTTTGTGCCACAACAGTTGTCATTACAATGTTTTGCTGCTCATTACTCAGTGATGGAAGAAATTCTACTGAGATTGCCCTTGAAAAGTCTGTGCCTTTGCTTATGGCCTGGTGAGCTAGGGCATCTACATGTGCATTTTGAGCTCGTGGGATCTAACTGATCTTATACCTCTAAAAATTGTTAAGTGATTCCTAAACTTTCTGAAGGTGGACAACCATCTTTGATCACTTTATTTGATATTTGCCCCTTATGTGATAGATAATGAGTTAAGAGTCACTAAATATCAATGCACAGAAGATTTTGTGTCCTTTCGGGATGACCAAAAGTATTCCTATCCCCGTCTTCTGCTTGTATGAGGATCCATCTACAAAGAGTTCCCAATATGGTCATTCCAAAGTCTATACTTCCTCCTCCACAAGTCTAATAAACTCTGTGATAAAGTTCACTAACGCTTGCCCTTTGATCATTGGTCTTGGTTTGTATTGGATGCCAAATTGAGCCAGCTCAATGGCCCATTTAAGTAGGCGTCCAAAGGTGTTAGTCTTTTACAGGGTCTGCCTTAATGGATACTGAGTGAGCACCTCAATGGTATATGCTTGGAAGTAAGGCCATAATTTCCTAGAAGTAGTCACAAGGCAAAAAGCAAGCTTCTCCATAGGCGAATAATTCACTTCCGAATTCAGCAGCCTTTTACTTATGTAATAAATTGGGAGTTGAGCTTTAATTTCATCTTGAACAAGAATCATGAAGACTCCAGGGCTGAATCACCTAATTGGATATCTGAAATTAGAGTTCAAAATAAGACCAGAATATTATCTCGGGCATCCTGACCTTTGAGCACTTATCATGCAATATCTAGAGTTATAAAAATCCAATTGAGGTTAAACTAAGCCCAAATGGAAGTTAAGACACAAAGCTACAAATCTTATGAAGACTTTTAGACCTGAATTGATCATTTTATGCATGCAATTGGAGCTACAATTCAGAGATAAAATGCTAATGGAATGGGCCTCTGCAGAATTTGATTTTAAGGCCCCCAATTGACATAAAACTTGGGCCTAATGATTATTTCTTGCACTAGCTCTACACTCCATCAGAAAATTAGTGAAGAACTAAAAAAGCAATTTGCAAAAATGCACAGCAAGCAAAAGGAGTGGCAGCAGAAGATGGCAGCAAGCAAAAAGGACTACACCAGCCTCCATCATTGCTCCTACTCCACCAACCAGTAGCTAGCTTCTTCCTCCTAGGGAACACTCTTTAAAAGGGGCAAAACAGAGTAGTTTTAGAGGTTCCTTTCAACAGAGTTGTAATAGATATTGTTCTGGTTTTTCTTTTCTATAATTTTCATTTTCCTTTCCTCCATGGAAGGCTAAACATCTTATAATCAGTCCAAAGGACTGATAACTTGAAGATTAATGTTGAGATCTTGATACTTCATTTTGCATTCAATTTGTTAGTTATTTCTTCTTCTTTCCTCTCTATTTTTACTGTGATGTCTAAATTGAATGGCTTCATTTGGTTTAGATATTAATATGATTATTGCTTAATGATCACCTATAGGAAGAGGATAGGAAA